>CAUYPK010041045.1:0-13939 GCA_963574355.1 Loris lydekkerianus
TACTAATGCCATTTTCAAAATTAGCAGATATTCTCTCCCTGTCAACAAATCAGATTTCAAAGAAGAAATAAAGTGAAGATTTAATGGGTACAGGTGAAACTTACTAAAGGCAGAATACAAATGTCTACATACAATAACTAAAAAAATGCTATGAAGGCTACGTTGAACAGTTTGATGACAGTATTTTAGATTGTATATGAAACCAGCACATTTTACCCCTTGATTGCACTAATGTACACAGCTATGATTTAACAATAAAAAAAAAAGAACAAAATGTATGCAACCAAATATTTGGGAATAGTCTTCAAGGTGCTACATGCAGGGCATTCAATAATGGAAGAGATCAGAAATGGTCTCTGGACTCATATACTTATTAATGAGGAAGAAAGGCATTTATAACATAACCTGTCCAATGAATTTAAGACTAGAGGACCTAAGATGGGTGGGAGTGGGGCTTTTACTGAATCAGGGAAGTAAGGCAGAGCTTCTCTAAGGAAGTGACACGTGAATTGTGATCTCCAGGATGAGCAAGAGTTAACCAGGTAAAAGAGAAGTGTGAGTTCCAGTAGAGGGGAAAGAATGTGTAAATGTGCACATGAAGAGAATAAAGAAAGGTCATGGTGAATGTTCGAGAGAGAGTCAGAGGAGCATTAGAGAATTTGAGGTTGGGGAAGAGGAAGGGTGGGGACAGATCATGCCAACAGGTTGAGCAAGAGTTAGACCTGTTTCTGCAAAAAATAGAAGGAATTATCCAGGGGTCATGACACAGGCCCGCAGTCCCAGCTACTTGGGAGGCTAAGGCAGGATGATCACTTGAACCCAGGAGTTTGAGGTTATGATCATGCCATTGTACTCAATCATGGGTAACAGAGTGAGACTCTGTCTCAAAAAAAAAAAAAAACAAGTTTTGATTTTATGGAAACTTTAGTTAGAAAGATAGGAAAAAATATCTTACAGTGAAAACTAAAAGGGACTTTAAAACCCTCCTGCCATTACCCAACATTCACAATATTTTTTCTCAGAAAGAAAATGCAAACTTTGGCTTTGAGAAAGAGAGTTTTATTACCACACAGTTCATAGTCAGCATTTTGCTGAGCACAGGAGGAAGTGAAACCACCCATGGAAATCAAGTGACAATAAAACTGAGAGACTGGGCAACTGGAGATGGCAGGTGGAAATTATGCCAACTGAGGCTGGGACAGCCACTGGGAGCTGTGTGGACACTGAAATTAAGCAGAGCTCAGGCTGGAGGAAGAGAAAAACAAGACACTCTTAGAGGAAGTCTGTGCAGAATGAGGAAGGAGAGAGGTAGAGGGAGACAGAGAAAGGGAGACGGAGGAAGCACAGTCCAAGATGCCGTCTGGTTCTCTGTTCCAGTCCTGGGAGACCATGTGAGCTAGTGGTCTACTTCTTGGTTTTCTATGAACTTTCTTTTAAGTTCTGCTTGTATTCTTACAACTAATCTCTTTTTAACATCCCGAGAAAAGAAAGAAAAGTAAATAGAATGATAACTGTTTCATACACAAAGACTGCCCAATTCACAGGGAATAAGTAAAATATGAGATGGAGAAACAGTGTGAGGCTTGACATTCTAGCCTGACAGCAAGAGATGAAAGTAAATGAAAATTTTGCCCACACCATAACCATCCTCTAAGCTGGTTAAAGGTTATCATAACCCCTCTAAAGAAGAGAAATGGAAATCTGGTAATTCTGTAACCTTTCTAGTCAGTATCCATTAACATACAGTAGAACCTCCATAGTCATCCTAAGCTGATCTAATTTTCATAGACTGGATGTGCACCACATGTGCATGTCAGTACAGTTGGCCTAGTTCCTTATGTCGACCACTTCTGTGTGTTAACAAGGTTGTCACAGTCCCGTGGGTGATCAACTCACAGAGGTTCTACTGTATTTGGATTCTGTGTAGTGTTTGGTTTTCACCACAGAGTTTGAGTTCTGTCATTATTAAAAATCTTAATATCTTCTTTATGAAGACAAAAATAATTTTTTGAAGTATTGCTATAGATAAACCTTTCCAAATGGTGTTCCTTGAAAAATGAATGTCCCTAGATATGTAACTATACATTGTGTGATGAAAGATTACTTGGCTAAAAAAAATTAAGAAATATTCTTGGAGACTCAGAAGGTACATCAGTATATTAAAGGCTCTGAGGAGTCCTTCAGAAAAGAAGTTTGGTGAACTTTAACCCAGCATTGCCCAAATTCATGTAACTAGTACAACTTTCTTTAATGAGCACTTATTAAAATCCTTCCATACATAAGTGATACAAGGAATAGAGTTTAGGGAACACAGTTATTATTCTAAAAATGCACATGTTAGCTATGGTAGGGGAAAGTTTGTGTGACCACAGAAGGAAATGAGAATGAAAAAGTTTATTATACTCACAGATACCAGAGAGAGGGTCACATGTGCCTCATAGAGGAAGTACCAGGTTTTGGTCAGGTGGCAGAAGATAGGAATGGGGAGAAAGCCTGAGCCAGGGCCATTATTGGGGTTTCTGTGGGAAGGGCAAAGTTAGGCAGAGTTACCAGGCTGGGATTGGCTAGTCTGAGTAATTCTGGTGGGCTCTGAGCTATAGGAGTGGTCTCTAGTTGCCTAGTGGATGAGTCTGAAATGATTTAGGGCAGAGGAAGTATTGGCTCAGTGTATGAGAGTCAGAGAAGAGATATTAGGGTTATAGACTTGGGGTGGGTTGGTTTTTTCTTGAGAGCAGTGCTCTAATGTAAGCTTTTTGCTATCTCTAAGAAAGAGCTAGGCTGGGAGGAGCAGTTTCTGGCCAGAAAGCTTTTTAAGATGTCAAAATATCATAAAATATAAAACTATAGTTAATACAGTTAAATAGAGATATTTTGGAAGTGTATATTCTAGTTGATTCTCAAAGTCTAGATTTTGGAGACCACAGTGAAATGAATAGTCCTTCATAAAGAATTTTGTTGTTATTGTATTGATAAAGTTTTGGTCAAGAAAATAGAAACCAGTCTAGGTATTTCAAACAGAGGATATTTAATACCAGTAATAGATCATACAGATTTTAGACAGTCAAGGAGAAAAAAAGAAATATTAGGGTAAACCAGAGATTATGTAGGGTTGGAGGAACAACAGGGTGCTGATGAGTTTTCCAGAATCTAAGATCATAGAGGATAGGTTATTGCCTCAAAAGCTGGGATGATAGAAGAAATGGTATCAGAAGAAGTAAGAAGAGAGAAGAAAGGAGAGAGAGAAAAGAAAGAGAAGAGAGAGGAGAGAGAGAGGAAGAGGAGAAGGAGGGATGGAGGGAGGGGAAGGAAAGAAAGAAGGTGAGAGGAGAGGAGAGAAGAGGAGAGGCAAAGAGGAAGGAGAAAAAGTCAAAGAGAGAGAGAGAGAGAGAGAGAGAGAGAGAGAGAGATAGATTTCCCTCCCTCTCTTATATTGATTCTGGGCCTGTTAGGCCAAACAGGACACCACCTGCTAAAGGAACCTGGGAAACGTAGTCTTCAGACTTCAGGTTCCATTATCACAGAGGGAAGTTGTGGGATTATACAACTTGGTTTCTGTTTGGGGCAGTTTTGTAAAAAGCTACACCATTACTAGTTATTATTATGAGGCTATTGTTCAAGTCTTAATGGACCTATCAAACAATCATTTTTACTTTTCCTCTCTTCTAAATTAATTAGTAGTTTGACTAGTCAGTGTGATTGTTTAAGGCTAAAGTGCCTTAAAGGAAAGCACATGTACCTACATTTTCTTGAATTATTCAAACGAAAGAAATGTACATGACAAAGAAGCTCCTAGCAGTAAAAATTGTCATAGACAAACTCACCAGAAAACCACACCTGAAAGCAATGTAAATGTTTAATAACAGGTGATGAGCTAAGAGAAGTTTAGTACGTTACTTAGACTATTAAATATTTATTACAAATAATAAATGTTGGTACCATGCAACAAAATGCATTCATTTAAACAAAATATACTGACTACCCTGTATGTGCCATGCGCCATAATTAAGGGCATAAAAAGACAAATGGGACCTTGTCCCTGTAGTTATGGTGCCTGTAATTCCAAGGAGGAGATAGCCTTATAAACATGGAAAAGAATTTATAACCGACCTAAGAAATGAGAATAGCAAATTTTTATGTATACAAATTTTCTACAATGAATATATACAATAAAGTTAGTAAATTCTTACAATAAAGTTTTTATAACTAAGTAAAATATATAAAATTACTGGTAGAGAGCAGAACTGAGTGAAAACAGTTGTGTTAGGTAATCCTACTAGAATATTTAGTTTTATGTGTCGACTGGGCCCGGCTGTGCTATCCAGTGATTTAGTCAAACACTAATCTCGATCTTGCTGTGAAGTAATTTTGTAGATGTGGTTAATGTCTATAATCAGTCGACCTTATGCAGAGGAATTTACCCTGGATAAGGTAGCTGGGCCTTATCCAATCACCTGGAAAGCCTTAAGAGCAAAAATGGAGGCTTCCTGAGTAAGACATTCTGCCTCATGAGTGTAGCATCAGCTCCTCACTAAGTTTCCAACTGTGAGAGCCCAAAATAAACCTCTTTGTTTCATGTGTATATGTGTATAAATATGTATACACATTTCATATGGTATACACATGCCTCCTGTTGGTTCTCTTTCTCTGGAGAACCTGATTAGTATACCTGCTATACTTTTTTCTTTTAAATAGTCCTTGATTTAATGTGGGTTAATCGTGTATAATTTCGTTTTATTTGTTTATTTTTTAATCATGTATAATTTCTTTTTAGGCCTTTCTGTCCTTATTGTAACCACACTCTTTGACTACCTTTTCTCAGATATTTTTTCCTCCAACACCTTTTACCTCCCTTTGCCCCTGAGGCTGTCTGGAAGGGGAGAGACTAATAGAGACGAAGGCCAAGTGCATTAGCTTGCACATTTTCTTTTTCCCTCCATATTGGCTATGAAGCAAGGTTAGTGGCTGCTCTCAGTATCAAGGCCAGAATATCCCCCAGTATCAAGGCCAGAACATCCCCATACATGCCTGGACTCCATCAGCCCTTTGTTGGCTCCTAGAGAACTGAGTCATCTAAAAGGTCCTCTTTGAGGAAAGCTGGGTGAAAAGGATGGCCTTTTAGATGACTCAGGGCAGTTTGGCTAAGACCAGGATGGCAAGGCCAGGACCCCAGGGTGGTGTGCTACCTTCAGCATCCTTCAGACCTCATACCACCTCATTGGGGGTTGGAGAGTGAGCCCCTGTGGTTCTGTTCTCCAGCCCAAAGCATGGTCTGTGTTTCTGGAGAGTTTGCACCAGGTGCAGGTCCTGGGGACAGAACAATGGAATGTAGTCTGGCTGTGTGACTACCTCCAATTTAATTAACTATTCCATGACTCCATTTCCTCATCTGTAAAGTGGAGATGGCTATTCAACAAAACATGCAGGGGCATGAAGATTTCAAATATAATATGTAATTTTTCTAGCACGTAGTTGGGGGTCCTGCAGTGATAATCATTGTTACTATAATAGCCTTGAGGGTAAGGGTGAGCTTTGGAAAGGCCCTTGGGCACAAGTTAGATACCAGATACTCTGGTCTATCATCACCTCCCACATCTGGCTGGGGATAAGAAGAGATGCTGGGGAAGCTCACTGAACACTCGGAAGAAGCGTGAGTTTGGCTGCCATTTAGGATTGCCAGAAGGCTGGTGAAGAAAAATATCTTCATCAACTCTACAAATAAGGAGAGAAAATTTACTATCACTCAGAAATTTTGCTTTTCTGCTATGCTCTTTTCCCAGAAGATATGCAGATAATCAAATACATGCTTCCCCCCTTTAAAAATCTCCTGCGCCTCACTTCTAATTATCTTGGGCCTGTGGGCAGGTGCCAGTTCTCACTGCCACATTGTCCTAGGCCCAAGGACTCGATCCCAGCCAGCTTTTGTGTGTCTGCACATGGATTACCCACTTAATGAAGCATCTGCTGGGAAAGTTTTAATCCTAACCAAGCTTCCCTTCTCCTCCCTTCTCCCTCCCTCAGCCCTCACTCAGCTGATGTGTGCTTAGGAAATGCAAACTAATTTTAAAATTCACTGGAGCAAAACATGATTAGAATGGTTAAGTCTGCTGCCAAAAATAAAATCAGCTAATGCATTCCATATATTTAGATTTCCAAAATTAAGTTGAAATGATGCTTAGTTCATCCAAAGTTTGGGTTGATACACCTCACCTTGTATCTCTGCTAGTTGACCTTACTTTTCATGGTAGTGATGAACGTGGCTTTCCTGTAAGTGGTATCAACTTTCCCATGTCCCAGGGCAATCTGTCCTCTCTCACCCTGTCAAAAATGTGGTCACGTTCCATGTTCAAGGTGGTAGAAAAGAAACTCCTCAGTGCTGGGAAGAAGCAGGGCCCAAAAGTAAGATTCTTCTTATTCTTCAGTCCCCTCTCTCCAGTCTTTGAGAATGGTGAGGGGTCCAGCCTGAGCAGGGTGCCCCAGTCAGACCAGGGGGTGACCCTGACAGAGACACAGGAAGACATAGAAGTCATGTTGCTGCCTGCAAGGAGCTCACAGTCTCTTTGTGGAGACAAGATTAGCAGTACAGCATAACACACATTATGAAATATAATTAATTGCTAAATTTTGCGGCATAGACCATAAGGAGAAACTCAAGGGAGAGATTATCAAGGAAGGCTGGAGCCATTTTCATGGTAAAGGAGGCACTTGAGTTAGGAGTAGGATCGGTTATGGGGAAAGGGAGGGCATTTCAGGTGAAGAATCCACTTGAACAAACGCGTAGAAATAAATGAGCCAGGCCCATGATTGTGGGACAACAAAAGAAATTAGCCTGACTGGAATAGAAACACCAAGTTAGGGAGCTGTAGAAAATAGAGGTGTTTGGAGACTCTTCTGGTTGCAAGGAACAGAAAACAATCCGATCTATTTTAAGAAAAAAGGGGAATTTATTTTAAGGACACAAAGGCATTTCATGGGATTCAAGGACTGCAGTGCATGGAAAATTGCATCAGGATCTAGAATGTTCTCCCTATATCTTGTCTCACTCTGCTGCAGCTGAGTGTTCAGTGTCCGTTTTGCGTTCTTATTATAGCTGCTCCCAGCACCTTCAGCTCTCTCGACCCCTCTCTAGTCTGTTACTCCACCTCGCTTCCCAGGTCCTGGGAGAGAGTGAACTGGACTGGCCAGACTGGGGCCACCTGACAGTGAGATGGGTCACATAGCTGAGCACAGGTCGGGTGCCCCTCCTGGGGTGGGAGGTTGGCAATTCAACAGGTGAGTGATGGTGAAGACCGGCCTCTTGCCATTGGGTTCTCTCAGAGTCTTTGAGGAAAGCTGGGTGAAAGCACTCCAGTTGGCTGAGATTCTACAGGGTTACCTCACTTTTGGCAAATACTGAAAAATCCAGATTTTTTTTTTAAGGCAGAGAAATTAAGCTGTGACTACTCACTTCATATAAAGAATTATTCACTTTGGGGGAAACATATTCAGCTTTGATACTTTCCCATTAGGCCACTAATTATGCTCATCTCATCTGCAAAGCAGCTGTTCCCCATGATTTGAGGACCTTCTCTGGTGAGGTCCAGGATCCCTCCCTGGGTTGAACCCAGGCCCGACACCCTCAATGTTGAGAAGATCTGGGAGGAAGAGATGGTCATCGCAGTTGGCCGGTGGCTGCTGCCAGCTAGAAGGCGAGCTTCCCGAGGGCAGGCACTGTTCCTCAACACACCTTTGTATCCATATTGAAACTTGTCAATACTGTCACGTTAGTGCTTATTGAGCTGGATGAATACAAGCAATTCCCAGCCACGGAGCAGCTAAAGGAAACTACAGCTTTATTAAAAATAAGGGAAACAATCTACTGATATGTCCCTTTCTACAAAAGCATTAAATATGGCACTACTTCTTCTAGTCCTGCCAGCAGCATCTTATGGGGGATGGATGACCCCCAACTCCTGTTTAGTTGCAGGGCACACTTTGACTGACCTACCTCAAACAATGCCTGGAACTCTATCCATGTTGCCTGTGCAAAGGGGAGTCTTGTGCCAAACAGACCCCAGGTGCCACTGCCTCCCTTTGGGAAAGGCAGGAACCTGGCTTCAGTCACCAGAGAGAAAAACCCTGCCCCTTCCATGGTGGCCCAGGAGAGGGGGTGGGAGTGGGGTTGGGGTGGGGAGGGAAAAGGAGCCCGGGTCAGCCCACAGAACAGAGTGGCCTGGTGAAAGGCAGTCCAGAGGGTGGCCACCCTGGCGAACCCTTTGCCTTCTATGAGAAGAAGGCGACAAATGAGACAAAATGAAAAATATAATGATGCATATTATATTAATCATCCTCTCTTTTTCTGACACAATAAATCTTCTCTTTAAACCCATAGTAGCGATTGCATCATCTCCCTCTCTCCTCGAAACAGCACAGATTAAGATAAAGTGGTAGCGCTGTGTCAAAGAGAGCTTTACTGCCACACTTGGGACACAAAGAGAGAGGTTAATTTATCATCGCTGGGGAGAACTGACAGAAGAGAGATATACTACCGAAAGGGGATTTAGCACAGGGCCAAGAAACTTCACACTATTTTTACCATCTGTCACATGCTCTAACAAAGCAGGGCAAAATATGAAGAAAGGAAAAATGAACTATCAAACACTGATGTAATGCAGCCCATAAATCTAATTTAATTACTTTGCATGGAGACAGGTCCTCGAGTCTGTGTGAATATACTGGATTTTCTTGGCAACTTAACAACTAAGTGTTTTAATAACATCACACTATAATTTATTCTGCTTGAAACACAAAACCCCTTTTGTGAGAGTTTCATTTTTGAGAACTGTTAATTTTTTCGGCTAATGTCAAAACTGGCATAAATTCACATGTGAACTTGAAGCCTGACTGTGAAAAAGGCTTAGGTTACCGCATGCCTTTTTATTGTTTGGCACTTTTTCCCCCTCCTGCATGCATTAGAAATAATTGGGCTTTGTTGATGACTTAGGTGAGGAACGTTGTCTTGCAATTAGGTTTAATATAATGACAAAGGATATATGAGGGGGAAATCTTTGTAAAATATAAAGAGAGAAGAAAATGCAGTGGGAGGGGGGCACAGAATCCTTATTTTCCAGCAGAACAGCAAAAAACTACAGTGCAATATTCCTGGAACCAGGCCGTCCCCAGAACCATGAGAATTTCACTGTGGCAGATGTAAGATCTCAGGGCCAAAGGGAGACTGAGAATGCAGGTTGTCCCTAGTGGGAACCACTGGGAGGAGAAAATAAATCAAAAATAAAATTAATATTCATTGTGGTGTCTTCCCGAATTTGGATGCAGTAACAGAAATTATTGTTAATAATGAAAGCCATATATCAAAGGTTATAAAACTCATTCTGTACTAGGACACAATTTTTTTTAAGGCTTTGTTCTGAACCATTAAAGATGACATATTGCATTTGTGCACCTCTGTGTGTAATAAGATACATTTAAGTCTGATTCTAACCTAAACTGGCAATTTTGGCATTGAACTCAAGTTCTTAAATGGGGGCTATGACACTACAGTCCAGAGGAGGTCGGCAGAAGCCACCCACTCTCTCACGACCTCACTCAGTAAGGCAGGAAGGATGGGTAATTAATTTGTTAGATCATCAGTGATTCATGTTGGAAGAATAAGACTCTGGGCCTCTTGATAAATTCAATTGAAATATAATAGGAGAAAAGAACAAAAAAAAAAAAAAATCCCTATTTCTTGCCCTGAACTCTCACACTGAAAGAAAGCCTAAATATAAAGATAGACAGTCTGCTAAAGTTCATTTATTTCTCCTTGCAGCAACACTTAATACACGCTTACTCTATAGAAATCTCTGTAGGACACGTGGTCCAGGGGCTTAGGCAGTCTGGTAGCAGACGCATCAGACAGAACTATGACTCCAGTTGGGGACATTATAAGAAAGTTTAACCTCATAGCCAGTGTCAGTGGAGTTCACGGGAAGGGCAGATAGGGAGCTGGTCATGGTATGAAGTCTGGATAAAGCAGAAGTAATTCATCTGGAAAATTCTAACAACTGTTAGGCCCTTCAGGAAATTGACCACAATATTCATATTATTGAATATTTATTGAATGCCACTGGTGATTTCATCTATGTTAAATATCGAGAGCAATTTGAGGGCCTTGAAGCCAGGAAACTGAGGTGTGAAGGTTCTCAGAGAAGTGCTTTCCAGTAAATTTTTCTTCATACTTTTTTCTGAAGTTCATAGTCTCCAGTTCAGACTTGGAAAACACTCAATTCTTGTGGTTTCTTGTTCTGTTGAATTTGTGTGGGAGAAAAAAAAAAAAAAAAAAAAAAAGAGTATAACCTTGAACTCTGAATGAAGCCCAGTGTGAAAAGTAGTGGTTTTCAGCTGTGCTATTTCAAATGCTCTCATTGGTATTTTTAAAGACTTCCCACATATTCAAGTTACTGACCTGGGGCCTGGAATAGTGAACATTAAAAAAAAAACAAAACAAAAAAAACCCCACCAGTATTTACTTATGAACTGACTTGGTAATAGCCCGGGCAATCCAACTGCCTTAAAATTAGTATACAAATTGAAAGTTTGAAGGGTTTCTTTTTGGCATTTTGATTTCCTTATCTGAAAAATGGGGATATTAATACCTCCCTCCTGAGGCTGTTGTGAGGATTAAATGCGGCTCATGGGTAAGCATCAAGCTCACTAAAATGATGGCTGCAATTACTATTTTATTACAATTATTTTGATTTCTCTACCCCTCCTCCTCTTCCTCCCCAGATTTCCGACCTCCCCCCACCCCTCTGCTCTGGGCTTCTTTGCAGACCTACAGGAATCCACTTTATTCAGCCTCCCCCTTCTGGCCCAGAGGGAGACTGCAGCTATGATCTTTTCTTCTTATTTTAAGTTATTTTCAAAACAGGAAAACAACAAACTAACAAATATCCCCCAAGCTGTGTCATATTAGGAGTAGACCCAGACTGTTTTTTGAAACAAAAGGAACAGTAGCCCGGTGTGTCCTGTGTGACAAAAGAGTAGGTCACAAAGGAGCCCATGTTCTCAGAAGCCCAGAGAAGTTTTTACAGTCGAAGGGGGCAGGGAGTGGGAAGCATACTTGGAGCTTAAAAGCCAGCAGAATTTATGGTATTGTCTCCTTTAATTGGTAACTGTTAGCCCAAGTGCCCGACACAAGGTGAACTTGACCTCTCATATAAAACAATTGCACTTGAACTCTCCATGCTACTCTGTGGCTCTTCATATTCTTTTTGTTAGCAGGTACCTTGCTTTAACCTTGCTGGTCAAGATGACAGATCATTTACATTAACATTATGCGGGAATGCTCTGAGTCTAAGCTGGAAGTGCATTAGCACTAGGTGACTTGCGCAGCTGAGAAAGAGACATGAAGGAAAAGACAACACACCCATCAGGAAGGCGTGAGGTTTCAAGGAAACACTGCAAGTCACATTGGTACCCAAGACATGTTCAGGCACAGTAAATTTCAAAAAACCATGTCCACATTTTCCCAGATGCTTGCTAATGTATGTTTTGTTCATTCCTGTATTTGTTTAATTGTCAAATGTTGCGTGCATCTTTACTGCATGTTAAGTATTACTCTAGGTGCTGAGATCGCTCAGGTAGAAGAAAGTGTCCCTGACCTTCAGAAGCATTGAGCAGAGGAAACAACACAGACACCAACTCCCCAACCCTAACATGGTGTGAAGCCACCGCATGATCCAAGTCTGGATAAAGTTTTGTGGAAGAGGAGATGCCTTACAGGAGAAAGAGGGCACGTTTTAAGGCAGAATCTCATTTGAGCTGGGGATCAAAAGATGAGTAGCATTTGTTTCAAGTATAAGAGAAGAAGGATGACATTTCTGGCCTAGAGCACGGTTTGAACAGAGATAGGTGAGTGACTGGTGTACAGAAAAGTCAAATTGACCCTGATACCGTAGGGGTTGGAATGTTCCCTGATTTTCTCTTAGGTAAGGTCTCAGGTAGGTAGAAGGTGAGTTAAACACCAGTAAATCTCTAACTGTCCTACTTCTTAGACCTTGTTCTTCAAATCTAAGGGTCCAAGGAGCAGGCAAAATAGAAAGTCCTGTTGGTTCTGCCCATCTGCACAGGTGTGGTTCCCGAAGAGCTATTGTGAATCTCATCCTGCCTCCTGAAGGAGTCCTTGAGATTCAGTGGCCAAGGTTGGCAGGGCCCCTTTGGATAAGTAAAATTTTGTTTTAATGTACCTGGGGGACTGAACGTCTCCACTCACAGCTGGCGTATTCCAGCTAACGAGAGGAAAGAACTTTGTTGAGGCATCATCTAGGCACTCCCAGGGAAAGGGCATGATCACAGCTGCCATTTATTGAGCGTTCTTTCTGGCCTCACCACTAATCTTATCACTCAATTGAATTTTCACAGCAAACTTAGAGCTTAGATCTCATTCATGTCCGTTTCTCCAAGGAGGAAACTGTGGTGTGGACAGGCAGGTGGCTTGCCCACCGTTATATAACCAACAAGTGGCAGAGCAGAACCCATTCTGTCTGTCCTAGAGCCTGGATTTTCTCTACTTTCCTCCCCATGCTACCCACAAGAGTGGAACCACCATGACACATTTACTAAGCCACAATCTCGTCAGCATCACACCTTTAGGAGACAAGTGTTACTTACATTTTATAGGTGAGGAAACTGAGGCTCAGAAAGGTTAACTTATTGTCAAGCAGATAGTATGTGACAGAAGTGGTGCTTAAACTTAGATGTGCCTAACCTCAGAGCTGGTGTTCTTTCCATTCTACTGTGCTGATCTCCAAGAAAGAATTAGATGTTGTCCCTTTTCTGGTCATTTGAGAAGGCAGGCGTGGATGGTGCATTTCACTTACCATCTGTTGCACTTGACCACAGAGTAAGCCCCTCTCCAGCCCCTGCCTATAATGGAGGGCTGATCCTTACTGCTAAGATGGTATATTCTAGACACAATGATTTTGCCACCTAAGCTTTTTACCCAATAGGGTGGAGCCAAACTCCATCCAGCCACTGTGCATGGGAAATGAGTCCTCAGTACACAGAGGATACCTTATTTTGAGAGAACTAAGAGCCAAAATGAACTAGAGTTGTTCACCCTAGGAAAGGAGTATTCATACTTGGTTTCCATCACATCCATCACATAAACTGTTCAATTATAGTATAGTGGTGTAAAAGCAATCATAGCCAACACATGAATGAACTAGCACAGCTCCATTCCAATAAACCTTTATCTATGGACACTGATATGTAAATTTCAAATAATTTTTGAAACCACAAAATATTTTGATTTTTCCCAACCACTTAAAAATACAAGAACTAATTTTAGCTCATGGGCCATACGAAAATTCACAGTGGTATTTGACCTGTGGGAGTAGTTTACATGGTTTGATTTATAAAATTTTATTATGTACTTAATGTTAAGTAAATCAAAATGTTTTGTAAATCATAATGTTATGTAAATCAAAACACAAAGTACATCTCTTATAAATGACATAAATACTTATCTCCTTTTGGGGGAGGGAAGAAGCTTTATTAAGTTGAGTCCTTGCATCCTGGGGCATACAGAAAGACAGACAGCACACCCTGCCGAAGCTAAGTTGACAGACCGCAGGTGAGCTTCCAGCCCTGCCCAGCAAAGCTGATGGCATCTCTCCGAGGCTGTGTTCTCCAGAAATGCTCTGTTTCGTGTGGTCACTCTAGGTAGCGTTGTCGGGCCCATCTTTGCGAAATCTCATTCTAGAGTGAAACTTTTGTTTTCTTGTTAAGGACTTCATATTCATTTTCAAGATTTTTCTCTACCTTTTTCATTCAAGATTGGACAAATCTCATTTTATTTTCTTTTCCTTTCTTTCTTTCTTTCTTTCTTTCTTTTTCTTTCTTCTTTCTTTCTTTCTTTCTTTCTTTCTTTCTTTCTTTCTTTCTTTCTTTCTTTCTTTCT
>CAUYPK010041046.1:0-41547 GCA_963574355.1 Loris lydekkerianus
ACTTACATCACACTGGTTAATATATACCTCATCTCATTTGCTTAATTATTGTGTTAAGACATTTATACTCTATACTAATAGATCCGACATGTACCCTTGCATTATGCACCATAGGTGTGATCCCACCATTCACCCTCCCTCGATCTGACCTCCCTCCTCCCCTTTCATCCCCCCTCCTCCCTCCTTCATCCTGGGCCATAGTTGTGATCTATTCTTCATATGAAAGTGGAGTGATTATAAACTGGTTTCATAATAGTACTGAGTACATTGGGTATTTTTTCTTCCATTCTTGCGATACTTTACTAAGTAGAATATGTTCCAGCTCTATCCATGTAAACGAAAAAGAGATAAAGTATCCATCTTTTTTTAAGGCTGCGTAATAGGTTGTATTTTATTTTATAAGACTATTTGCTTTAGTAGACAGCTTGACTAAATTCATACTGCAGTTTTATTTCTTGGTAAGCAGCTCAAATTTCACTTGAAATCATTCATTCTTTTCAGGGATACTTGCAACCCACCCATGTGGTTCAGTGGTCACCAGAGATTTGGCCAGAATTCACACGCAGAATTTGTGGCTCTTACTGTCTTCTTTCTGTACTTCCTCCCTCACTCTCCAGCAGCTGTAGCTGCTATAAATTTTGGCTTCTGATTCTTCAGGCCATGGGCCTTCAATCGAGTTGCAGCTGCTCTGTGTGCTCCTGCAGCCACCCCTCATGCTAACACCATAGAAATACGTCTCATCCAATCACCTTTCTCCAAGTGTCAACAGAGTTCCAGAATCTGCCTGCCTCTTATCATTACCTTGAAGTAATTGTTTGTTTGCTTTTTTTTTAATTTTATCCAAAGTTTAGAGTTATCTATCTAAGAGTTAGTTTGCTTGGGCCTTTTAAACATTGCTAAAATAGAAGTGAAACATTGTGGGAATTTTTTTACAACACACGTGTACCAGAAATTTTGTATCTGTAACTCACAACAACAGTGTACAAATTATTATCCATATTTAATGAATAATGAAAACAAGTCTAGAAGTATGGAGGTTGTACATCTTCTTCAAGTACTGTGTAGTTAGCTGTTGGTGGAGTCAGGGTTAGTATCTAATTGCCTCAATCCAAAGTTCTAACCATTATTCTCTCTCTGTTTCTATATTTGAAAAATAATTCTTCAAATGTTTGCTGAAATCAGTGAATTTATTATAAGCAACCAATATCTCTGAATATAAATGTAACATTAAAGATAAAGTCCTTCTGAAATTTTTTCTATATAGAAATATTATAATAACAATAAACCAAAGCCAACGTATTATAGTATCTTCATCATGCTAAATTGTAAATTCAGATCTCCCAAGAATGTCAAACTAGAAAGGAGAAGATGAAATAAATTAGTTGATCGAAGAAATGCCAAGATAGAGCAGAATGAAAAAGAAGACCTTTTTCAATAAAGTGGTATTTTAAGTTTTAAACTTAGTATGTCATCAGTTGGTAGTCTTAATCCAAACACACATATTGCAAAGCCAGTGCTTTAGCTTATAGAGCTATAAACAATTTAAGAGAAGGAACAATCAGATGTACTTGGGCTAAACAAACAACATAGATCTTTCAAACAGATGTTGAGTGGTGACAGTCTTCACGGCTGACTGCATAATTGCTCCTAAATGCTTCTGAATTAACTGCCTGTGTAGTAATGCACCTGTAGCAGCTGAAGGTAGTTGGAGTTGATCACTTATGAGGTTGACAAGGAAGTGTGTTAAGTGGTGTGCCAAAGAGCTTCTAAGCTATCCTCTGTGATTGTTATGTGACAGTATTGCTAAAAGTGGTCCAGAACAGAAGAGTAGATATAAATGAATAAAACTCCATTCTAGCTATAAAGAAAGAATGAAGGAGTTCTCAGATGTTAAAAACATGCCAGTTCATACTAGGCACTTCCTGGAGGCCTTAGAAAGGGGATGGCATTAGACCCTGCACACTAGAGGTCTCCCCTCTGTTGTATTCTTGAGATATGCTTTTAACAAACACATGTAATAAGGCCAGTTTTTATACTGCACTGTTTTTCTGAACATCCAGCACACCATGCTAACCTCTGCTTTTACTAGGAC
The DNA here is from genome assembly GCA_963574355.1 of Loris lydekkerianus. Classification (NCBI taxonomy): domain Eukaryota; kingdom Metazoa; phylum Chordata; class Mammalia; order Primates; family Lorisidae; genus Loris; species Loris lydekkerianus. The sequence continues at coordinate 2,093 of CAUYPK010041046.1, forward strand.
CATATGGCAATGTAATTACCAAATTTATCTCCATAGTAGAGAAAAATGCCTTTTGCTTTTGGTGGTTCTGAGTCCAGGCACAGTCTTAAACACAGTATGTGTTCAATAAATATTCACTGAAGTAATAAATGAGTGAGACAATATCTGAGAATTATCTAATATTATCTAAGAAATTTCTAATTGCTCCTACAATGGGAACACATTCACCACCACCCAAGACCACAGATTATATATTTCATATGATGTTTTCATCACCCATAACAGAAATGGCAGAGTACTTTGAATCTAGCGTTGAACTGAATGCATGTTGGCCAGTTTAATTTGTATGCCCACTGGCTGCTGGAATCGAAAGGTTCTATTTTTTATTCATTTTAATTGACAAATGACAATTTGTACATATTAATGGTATAATATGATGTTTTGATATATTTTTACATAGTGGAAGGATTAAATCTAGCTAATTAACATATCTAACACTTCAACTGCTTATCATTTTTCTTTCCTAAAAAAATTACTGTATTATTTTTCACTGAGGTATATTATACATATATGTATAATTTGCCATCTTTGTCATTTTATGTGTACAGTTCAGTTGTAATATTAAAAAATACATTTATGTGTATTTTTGCCGTCTTCATCCCCTTTTTTTCCTCTGCTTCCTGACCCCTGTTAACAACCAGTCTACTCACTCTCTTTATGAAATCCACTTTTGTTACTTCCCACCTGAGTAAGAACATGTGATATTTATCTTTCTGACCTTCGCGTATTTCACTTAACATAATGGCCTCCAGTTCCATCCCTGTTGATACAGATGACAGGATTTTATTCTGTTTATGCCTGAGTAATATTCCATTTTATGTGTGTATGCACAGGTGTGTGCACACCCCCCTCACATGTGCACACACACACACAGATGTTTTCTTTATCCACTCATCCATTAAAGGGCAGTCAGATTGATCCCATATGTTGGCTGTCGTGAATGGTGCTGAAATGGACACAGGAGTGCAGATATCTCTTTGATGTGCTGGTTTCCTTTCTTATGGACACATACCCAGTAGTGGGATTGCTGGATCATATGGTAGTCCTGTTTTTAGAACTTCAGAGTGTGGGTTAGATTGATGCCTACCTAAACCATATTTTTTATAGTTCTTGCAAATGAGATTTACATCTTTTATTGCTTTTTTTAGATTGTTTGCTATTGGTGTAGATACATGCTGCTAATTTTCATATGTTGATTTTGAATCCTGCAACTTTACTGCATTCTTGTATGAGTTCTAACGGTTTTTGGGTGGTCTCGGGGTCTGTTTTTCCTTTAGCTCATAGAATCTGAATTTGAATGTCGCAGTCACTCCTGACAGTGGCAGAGGGAAGCTGCTTCACTTATCTGCACTCAGTAGTCAGATGAGGCCAGCACTGCCCGTGTCACATTCTTCTCCTGAAAAGTGAATACATGTGAAATGGGGTCACTGTCCCCCTCGCTGCACAGCCACCCTCGTGCCACCTCCTGCCTCTTCCTTATCTCTCATCTAACAGTGAATTTAAACACTGTTGCAGTACTTTAATTTCTGCTATCTTGATTCTGGCCGTTATAGACTTTTAGGAAGTATTTCAAAGCCTAAACTCATAAAATCTTTATGCAGTAGGCACTACAAGCATAGAAGGCTGCTAAAATTGAGTTCTTAAACAATGAGCAATTCACTGGTTCTCAGCTTTGGGGAACCTATGGAGCTTTTTTCAGAAAGTAAATAGCAAGATCTTCCCTTCAAGAGATACATATTCATTTACTTTGTTCTTCCCTAAACTTTTATTAAATTACTGAATAAAGGCCGGGCATGGTTCCTCATGCTTGTAATCGTAGCCCTCTGCAATGAGAAAGCTCAGAGGACACTACTGTTTAGTCCTCCAGAGGATCTAGTCCTTCGGGGGATCCACTAGAGAATCACCTAAGCTCAGGAGTTAGAGACCAGCCTGAGCAAAGCGAGACCCCATTTCTACTAAAAATAGAAAAAGTAGTCAGGCGTCGTGTTGGGCACCCGTAGTCCCGGCTACTTGGGAGGCCTAGATGAGAAGATCACTTAAGCCCAGGAGTTTGAAGTTGCTGTGGGCTGTGACACGAGGGCACTCTACCCAGAGCGACTGAGTGAGACTCTGTCTCAAAAATAAAACAAATACAATTTAAAAAATAAATTACTGAATAAAAAATGAATAAAAATGATTTATAAGTCTATAGAAGTATTGAAATTTATAATAGTAATTTTAAGATATTTCTGACAGATAACAAGTGATAATAGATAATGTTAGAATAGACAGAAACATCGGAGGAAAATGCACCATAAAGACTGCCAGGGAACTCAGAGTGTGCCTGAAGGATCCCCAGAGAAGCTCTGAGCTAACAGAATAAATATGGGGGAAGACTCGAAAAATGCCAGGAAAACAAATGCACGTGGATGTCATTGTCCAAGTATAAAGGTTTGGAAGAACTAGTGAAAGGAGTGAACGTGTTCTCTGAAACAATCAATGGAAATGACTCAGGAGGTTGAAGACAACTTGACCAGTAATCTGAATTTGTATAAATTCTCTGTTTAATTAGCTATTGTGCTCACCAAATAATGAGTAGCCGTTCCCTATGTTCCTGCCTTCCCCTGTAACTGGTGCCAAAATATTACAGCATATTGTGTCTGTGAATAGACTTTTATCATCAATTTATATTGAAGAACCATGTTAAAATCTATATTTTTATATTTGTTTGTTTAAACAGTAGTGTCCTCTAAACTTTATCATCTTTAAGCATCATGTAATTTAAAAGTAGAAATAGCCTAACCTTTTTTATTCATTATTGATTTCATAGTTTTTTTATATTTTAGGAATCAACTTTTGTTCTTATAAAGAAGGTATTTTCTGTGGATTATAAATAATTTTAACTTGAAATTTACTGTAGCACTTACAATAAAAACAAATATGATTTTGTTGTTCTGAGATCAGAAGCTTTAGAATCTTTAAAGCTAAGCCTTCAGGTAAAAAACTGACATTTCAGGATTCAAAATACCTGGAAAAAATGATGTTAAACTGGCTGCTATAAAATTACTAGGCAAAGGGGCAAGAGAATGACAGAGTTGTCATCAAGGAAAAAATTTAGATAAGGATCAAATTAGAAATTTTAAATTATCCAATAGCATCAAGTTCTCCAAAAGGTTTTCTAAGTTTGGGTGGTTTTAAGATAAAAACTAAAGATAAAACCTAATTAACACTTGTATATGTAAAAATTAAAAAATATATATTAAAAAAGATAAAAACTAATATCAGAAGTTAGTAATTTGAAATTATAAGAAACGTTGGACAATTACAAGAAACAGTTATACCTTCCTTTTGATCCCCCAAGAGAATATATTTTAAACCTGGTGTTGAATGTACAGAGCTAGTAGAGTGTGAGGCGTGCGGCCTCTCGGGGACTCCCCTGCCTTGTGTCCCCTGCCTTGTGTCCCCTGCCTTGTGGTCCCATTCCCTCCACACCCAGCCCCACAGTGAAGGTCAGTGGCTGGGTGGACCAAGGAGCGAGCACTCGTTGCAAAAGACTACTCAGTGTGGAGTTCTAGACCTAAGAGGAATTATTTTCTGTTCCTCTTCTCACCCAGCATTGCCCAACGTCTTTCTACCTAATACCTAACCCGATTCCAAAAATTTTTTAAGAAAAAGCAAAAAAAAAAAAAATAATAATAATAAATAAAATAAAATAAAAAAAGCTCTCTGCCTCTTACTTTATTACAAAAAGATAATTTGGCGCTGGGCAGGCACGGTGGCTTATACTTATAATCTTAGCACTCTGGGAAGCTGAGGTGGGTGGATTGCTTGAGTTCAGGAGTTCAAAACTAGCCTGAACAAGGTCAAGGAGATCCCCTCTGTACTAAAAAAAAAAAAGGTGGGGGGAGGTGGCAGGCGCTTATAGTCCAAACTACTCAGGAAGTGGAGGCAGGAGGATCACTTGAACCCAGGAGTCTGAACAAGGCTGACACCATGACACTAGAGTGAACAACAGAATGAGACACTTTCTCAAAAAGAATAAGAAAAAAATGTTTTTGTTTCTTGTAAGATAGCCTTAGAAGGTGATTCGGTATCTGTTGGTTAGGGATCAGTGTCTATGTACACAAGACTGCATCTACTTTGGTGGAGCTTTCTTTAATGTATACACATTAGAATTTAATATTGTATTTTTTGATATTATAAAAATAAATTTTCTTAGCACCACTAACGTTTGAAATATTTAAAGTCCTTTATATTTTAAAAAAATATTTTTCTATTTTTAGAAGGATAAACAGTAAAGTGTTATATGCTGATGAAAATGTTGAATGATACTGTCTTTAAAATGAATTGAAAATGATGAAATTGCCAGGAAGGCTATGTTAACCAGTGTGATATAAACGTGTCAACCGGTCTGTGAAACTAGTGTATGATGCCCCATGATCATATCAATGTACACAGCTATGATTTAATAAAAAAAAAAAGAAAAGAAGAAAAGAATCAACTAACATTAAATTTTGCATGATCTAGTAGACTACACATACAATTTCAGAGGCTACATTTTAGGCTCTAGCCTTAGCAGTGTACACTTGCTTTTTAAAAAATAAAAATAATAGTAATAAAAAAAAGAAAATGATATCTGTATTTGCTAAAGATTGTTTTAATAACTACAAATGGTATATTTTCACCCTCTATTGTATGAAGTTCTGAGAAATATTATCAGGAAGACTTGAATAATTAATATTAGGGCCATAAATGTTTCACCCAGTGTATGATATGATTTATATTAATGTTCTAATCAATATTAAAAAGTCATTTTCTTTTTTATTAAGGAAAGGTTAGATATAGGAAAGTGATAATTCTTTCTCATCTGGGGACAAATTTATGAAGATTTCAAATAAACACTTTTATTGGAATTTTTAAAAATTGTTTGATTCCTTACTAGACTTACCTGCTCAGGACATTCTTCCACCTAAACTATCAGATCTGTCTTTCCTTCCACTCTGTCATCACCGTATAGTTTGTGCCTTTACTACAACTCAGGTGTCTCTACCTGACGTGTCCGCCCACATCCCCGGCACACCAGGAGAGGACTGATGCTAAAAATGAGTTTCCGGGGTCCCGCTCCCCCCCCCCCCCCATAAGGTCCAGTGAATTCCTCCTACTGAAATCCGTACTTGGTATCCAGTCACATTGTATTAAAGTCCTCTCTGAAGGCGTATCAGTGACCAGCCACACTGGGCTTGATGAAGGGGAGACAAAAGGGGGGAAAAATCTGTGGTCTCTTTTAAAATCACCTTAATATTAATAGGCTTTGGGAAAACAATTACTGAGACAAATTGTGTTGCAAATCATGTGAGAACTTCTGACAAGAATTCGTAATTTACACACCCCAGTGATGGGCAAAGGAGAAAAGGGGCCTAACCCTGGTTCCCGCTTTCTAGCTCAGCCAGCGCGTCCACATCCAGTGCAGACGCTGGAGGAAGAGTCCAGGCAGAAGGCATCCAGTGAGCACACCTCGTTATTTGTAAAACTGTTAACAATAGAAGGTATTATGTCCCACCACACTCTGGTTTTTCAGAAGTTTTAATATTTCTTCCAAATTCTCTTTGAAATCAGTCTGTCTTTGATGTGAGGTTGAGGTTATTAATATCACAAATTTACCTTGAGTCTTTTCTGTGACAAGAGTTGGAGTTATGGAGATGAGTACGTCCTTGTCTTGCCCTCAGGGAGCCTAGAGTGTGAGACCCAAAAGTCAGAGAGGACAGTGACCCTGACAGATGATAATGTAGGGGAAAGAGGGATACAGAATGCAATGGAGTAGAAATGAGGGTCGGGTGTTCTGGATGGAGAGCGTGGGTTTGAACAAACTGAAATGGAAGCAGCTTAAGGAATCAGGCAGCATAGTTCAGAGGGAAGTCCTTCAAAGCAGAGGGAGGCTTAGAAGCAGAAAAGGAGGAGGCTGTTTGTGGCCAGAAATTAGAGGGTGGTGCTGAAAAATGAGTTTCTAGAGCCACCCTTGGCTCCTACTAGCAATATGGCCTAGGGGAACTTGAAGTTAATTTTGTCCAAGCCATAGTTCCCTCATTGATAAAATGGAGATAGAAAATTGAGCACACACTTATACAAATTCTACCCAATTACCGTATATACTCGAGTATAAGCCGAGTTTTTTCCGGCACAAAATTTGTACCGAGTTCGGGTTTTTCGGCACAAATTTTGTGCCGGAAAAGACTCGGCTTATACTCGAGTATATACGGTATTTAATTCCCTGTTCAAGTTCAGACTCTGCCGTGATTTCTCGGATCCCACACAAACTAATTGAATTCCTATACAGTGACAATGTGATCAATCAGCACAAGACCTTGAGCAAAACTTTCTCCTAAGTTCCTTTGTTAACATCATTGTTCTCTGAGATGAAAGACTCTTGGGCTGTATAATTCCAAAAGGCAGAAATAGACCTGACAGAGGTTACAGAGAAAGATTTTTGTCATTTTTATATTCAAATGTAAAAAGAAAAAACATACTAACGTTAGAATTGGATGACAGTGAATGATAGCCTCTGAAGTAAAGAATAAGCTCTGTCATCAGGGGCTACTTCATTGGAGACACAGAAAAGGTAAATAACTTTCTTGCACATAAAGAGCATACTTCCTTGCTTCTATTGTTAACAGTTCTACAAATACCCAGTTTGCAACTTCTGGCATTAAATTATAACTTGTATATTGCCTTAGATTTTTTTTTGTATTCTATACACTGTAGGATAATAAAGCAGTTGCTCAGTTAATTTTTTTAATTACATGGAAGATTGGATGGAACACAAAATAATGAAAAGAGATTATTTCATTTCAACAGCCTATTTCATGACAGGGCTGTAACCCCTGAATCTAAAACCCAGATAATCAAAGATCATCTGCAGACTAGCAGGTGTGGCACAGGAGGTCTTGTTAGCAAAGCAGAATCTCAGTCCCACCCTGGCCCTGCTGACTCAGACTGTGCCTATAGCAAGGCCCGCAGGTGATGTGGGTGCAGGTGAAGGTGTGAGAAACACTGCCCTAGAACCACATTTCATCTGGTCTCTGAAGGGTTCCAAGCAAGAGCTGCCAATATCATGTTTGGAAGCTTTTGTCTGCACGCTCTGACAATTTAAGTGTGTTCTGAGGGACTCCAACTACAGGCTACTTTAACCTTTTTCTTTTGTCTGTCCTATGATTCAGTTAGCAACCCTTGGCAAGGAAAAAAGTGTTAGAATGATTAGGCTTCATTCTCAGAAAAGCACTCTCAGGACTGAAGAATGGTTGTCGAATGTTTTAAGCATTCATAGGAAAAATACAGTTACCCTCTGGTTGTTACTGCATCAGGCCGTGGACCTCAGAGGCATCTCTGGGGAGGGTTTCCTCACTGTGATACCAGGAATATTAGGCTGGGATCCTGCCACTCGATCCCGCAAGCCCCACTCTGTAGTCAGCCATGGCTCTGACCTTCTTGAGCCTTAGGAGTCAAACGTATTCCCCAAGGTCACTGTACTAGTACCTCTGGAGCTAGCTTGAGTGATGAGGGCTTCTGCCACTGAACCCATCGTTTTGCCTGCTGTTTTCTGCTTGTACTTGTAAAAGTTACAGATAAAAGCCAAACCATTTAATATACATTTATAAACTCTTCCTCTACCAGTCACTTTACTGTTGCTAAGTGTATACAATGAGAACTGCCATAACTTATACCTTCTGTTGTGCTCTGCTTATTTCAATAAACAGCCAGAAGAGTGAGGACAATAGAAGCCAAAGGACCCCTAGTAACTCCCACTTGTCAAGGGGCTGCCTCAGGCCAGGCACTTCATACCCTACAAGGAAATTTCACAACTATTCTGCAATAGATCAGTATCATTAGCCCCATTTTACAGGTGGGAAAACTGAGGCTCAAAGATCTAGTGACAGAACTAAATTCACCTATGAATGTGTTAAAACCCAAAGCATATTTTTTATCCCATTTTTAAATCCTTTTTTAATCTGTAAACTAAGTAGTTTCTGATTAGCCAATTTTTTTGTATTTTTAAATTCAAAGCATATATTCCCATGAAAGTTTTCACCACAAAAATATTTATGGACTGTTTTCATATCTGAATTTCAAGACCAGAAACCAAGATCTCCCTGCTAAAAAATGCAGACAGAAAGAACCATTACAGTCCATCCGCTTGTCTGCGTTAGGAGCTGTGCAGATACGTTACCTTTCTGCTCTTCTGTTAATCATTCTGAGCCTGTGGCACCCTGTTCCTATCAGTTTAAGTCTATTTTCCTCCAAGTTAAAAAAAAAAAAACAAAACAAAACATTGATTATCAATACAATTATAAATGTAACAGACACGTTTTCTCTTCTCATTTCATGTTGTCAATCCCATTGTACAGATTCACCCTTAACTTCATTTGTAGCACTCAGTGAGTGCTTTGTGATATGACAAGGTTGTTACGTGAGCAAGTCCCTCCATCGTGCCATTCACCCTCCTGTGTCATCTACAGCAGTGTCTGTTAATGTGTTAATGTCTGCTGCTTAATACCATTCCTGTGGAACTTCAACACTTGTAAAAAAATTGACCTTCAAAGCATCTTTTAGAGATGAGTATCCAGAACTGCTAGATGTATCAAATGACTTGTCTGAAATTCTACACCAGATAATTCCTTTCCATGATTCCATATACCCAGTGACACATAACCAACAATACTGATGATCATAGGAAAGAATTGTGAGCTTCTTAAATATATAAATTTATGTCTTTAAATTTGATGAGGCATACACGTGTGTATTCAGGAACCATGTCGAGTATTTTGTGGTAGATGTCATACCTTTGACGATGATGGTTGGGTATTGTATTGGATAAGAAAGCAGGGAGCCTTAGTTAGTTTACATATGCACAATCAATGGAAGTAACACAAAGGAATCAGATGTATTGTATCTGCAAACTACTTCTTCCTCTGATCAGGTTGGAGATTTTCCTACATATATATTAGAGATACAATGTTGCATAAAACAGAACAGAGATTATAGTATCTGTCAGTACAGTTCAAAGTGATTGAAATTTATATAAACTGTGGACCTTTATTTCCTCCACAGTAACAATATTTATCCCCATTTCACAGTGAAGGAAACTGGCCTGCAACTTCTGGTGCAAGTTAAGCTAGTAAGGACCTTGGGAATTGAACTGAGATCTGATTCAACACCCTTGCTCTTGACTACCATTTGTGCCGTACCTATATTTACGCCTAGGACTAAAAATATATATAATTTACATTACTCATGAAAAGATGACCTAAGGGTGAGGTTAATTTATGAGAAAAAAATGTTACTTCTTTTCAATGCTTCAGATTTCTATTAAGATTAGGTTCAATTACTAATACCAAATACCTACTTAGAGTGGTTTCTCCCTGTAGAAATTTTATGTCCCCTTCGTTCCCCACTTAAAAGACGACATATCCATCCCACACTGCCACCCAGGGTCCTGGCTCCCTCTGCTTTGTGGCTATACCTTTTTTAGTCTGTTGCTTTTGTCTGCAAGCCTTCTGTCCTTAACAACCATGTCCAACTATATCTTTTTGTATGATGCTGACAGTTTTGAGAAGTACCAGTCATGTCTTTTATAAGATATCTCTCAGTTGGGTTTATAATTTTGTCGTGATGAGCCTTGGGTAATAGTTTGGGGAGTGAAACCCCCAGAGGTAGGCCAGGACTTTTATCACATCCTACAACGTTGGCTTCTGCCTCCAGGTCAGAATCAGCTGGCAGAGGCAGTGCTGTCGGAGAAGGAATACTTCTGTATCTCTCACTCCATACTGTATCTTTTAAAAGGTAGGCATTGTGGGGAACCAACCCCTTTTCAAGAAGTGGGTAATTATAGTTCATCTCCTGGTGGGTGGAATATTTACAAAGATTATTGGGGATATTCGTCACTTGTCCTCTATCATGTATGTGTTTATTTATATCAGTGTGGACTCAATACCTATCAGTTTTGTATGTTAGGTTACAGTCCAACACTACTTATTTTGTTGCACAGATTCTTTCACTTAGCTCTTCGGTTCCCTTGACATGCCCTTATGACTTGGGTGTGTGTGTGGTTATTTATTCATTTATTATCTTTTCCTTGCATTCTGGCACCACAAGTTGTTCCAGACTCATCTTGTATATATTTCTACCTCCAGTGCTAGAATCAGCCATTTCTCCAAAAACCTCTTTCTCTGTTCATTGGGGAGTGGCGTTAGAAACCAGCTCGGGGCACTTGTTCTGCTTGTTACTGCCAGAATATCCTTCCTTGCTTCTGGGCTCTCCCCGCTGGCGGACTATGGACATGCGTGTGTGTTGTGTACTAACCTGTGTCTATATGCATATCTGTGCTTATTTCTTTGTTTAACCCTCTGTATTTATAGTAAACTGAAATGAGTTCATACTGAAGTCTCTGATTCTAATCAAGTCCCACATTTATCATTGGAGCCTCTTACCCTCACTTATTTATAACATTCATTCCAACAAGAAAAATCTGGCTTTCTTGGTACATCTACTCATTTATTTTGCATACCTACGGGGAAATGCATGAGCATTCCTTTTGTTCTAGATCCTCACCAACAATTGATATGTTCTTTTTTTTTTTTTTTTTTTTCTTTTTGAGACAGAGTCTCACTTTATTGCCCTGGGTAGAGTGCCATGGTGGAATAGCTTACAACAACCTCTGTCTCCTGGGCTCAAGTGATCCTCCTGCCTCAGCCTCTTGACTACAGGTGGCCACCACAATGCCTGGCTGGGGTTTTTTTTTGTTTGTTTCTTTGTTTTAAGAGATGATATCTTGCTCTTGCTCAGGCTGGTCTTGAACTTTTAAACTCAAGCAATATAGCTCTCTTGGCCTCTTAGTTTAGTCATTTTTAATAGATGTTGAAGTGGTATCTTATTTTTGCTTTAATTTGCAATTTCTTAATGGCAGATGATGTTGAACATCTTTTTATTTGATTATTTGCCATCTATATATCTTTGGTGATCTGTCTGTTAGGATATTTGCCTATTTTTTAAATTAGGGTATTTCCTTTTTGTTGATTTTTCAAACTTTTTTTATATATTTAAGCTATAGATCCTTTGTCAGGCACGTGTTTTACAAATAAAGTCCAGGTTATCAATTTTTCTTTCATGGACTATGTTTTTGATACTGTATCTAAAACCTCATCACCAAATTAACATCATATAGATTTTATTAAGTTTTATGTTTTATATTTGATTCTAAAATCCATTTTGACTTAATTTTTGTGAAAGATATTAAGGTCTACATCTCTGTGTCTGGGTGTGTGTTTGACTGTTTTGGCAGATGGATATCCAGTCCTGCACTATTTGTTTAAAAGAAAAATACCCAACTAGATTTTCTTCATTGATTTGGCTTTGTTCCTTTGTCAGAAATCCATTGACTGTATGCTGAGGGCTTGTTTCTGGGCTCTCTGTTTTGTTCATTGATCGGTATGCATTCTTTCACCAATACCAGACTGTCAGATCACTGTAGTTTACAATAGGTAGGAAATCAGATATTGTAACTCCTCTAACTTTATTTTTCTTCTTCAATATTACCTTGTATTCACTGGATCTTTTTATTTTCCCTTATACTTTAGAACAGTGGTTCTCAACCTTCTTAAAGTCGTGGCCCGTAAATACAGTTCCCACAGGTTGAGAACCTCTGCTTTAGAATGTCAGTATCTACAATATAGGTTGATGAGATTTTGATTGCATTGAATCTATAGATCAAACTGGATAGAGTTGGCATCTTAACAATATGGAGTCTTATAACCATGAATATGGAATCTTTTCTTGCTTTTATTCCTTTCATTAGAGTTTTGTAGGTTTCTACACAGAGATTCTGTACATATTTTGTTAGCTTTATACCAAAAGATTTAATTTTTTTTGTGGTTCCAGTAAATGATTTTGTGTTTTAAATTTCTAATTCCAGTTGATTATTGGCACATGGGAAAGCATTTAAGTTAGGCTTATGTTCTTAGATCTTTTAGTGGCTTATTAGCTCTAGAAGTAGTATTTTTTTAGATTTATTTCTTGCTTCAAAATCTATATAATTTTTATTTACTTTTCTTGTCTTATTCAAGTAGGTAGACTCTAGTATGTCATTGAATTGAATATTAGCAGTGAGAGTAGATGTTCTTGCCTTGTTTCCAGTCTTAAGGGCGAAATATTTGATTTCTCAACATTGAATATGATGTATGTTTGTTTTAGGTGGGTTTTTTTTTTTTTTTTTTTTTTTTTTTTTTTTAAAAATGTGGCATTTTTACTTTTTTAATAATTTACTGAAATATAAAGGAATGATTTTGTTTTAAAATATTCGAAATTGTTTTTTTTAGGTGGGTTTTTTTTTTTTTTTTTTTTTTTTTTTTTTCTTCGAACTGAGGCATTTTTCCTTTATTCCTAGTTTCCTGAAAGCTACTGTCATGATTTGGTGTTACATTTTGCCAAATGCTTTTTCTTTTCTATTTATATAATCATAAGATTTTCCTACCTTAGCCTTTTTGATGTGGTAGATTGCATTGATTTTCTAACATTGAACCTACCTTATATACCTGGAATAAATCCTATTTAGTTTTGATGTGTAATTATTTTAATACATTATTAAATTCAATTTGCAATATTTTTGAGGATTTTTGTGTCTGTGTTCATGAATGATATTTATTTCCATTTTTTCATCGTATAATGAAATGTCTTTTTCCACAATGATTTTTAGGACAACTTGTCTCATACTGAGGAGGTTAGAGAGCAGCTGTGTTGGTCCCGAAGCCAGCAACTGTCCCCCCTTTTCCATCTACCCCAACCAGTCCCCAGAGGGAGACTTAGAATTCTGGGAGATGCTTTCTGTGACGGGTTCCTACCAGGGTTCAAGGCCAGGAGACATTTTCAATGACCAGCCTATTTATAGAGTTAGTTAGGAAGTACTCCCTCTGATTTTACTGGAGTACTTGTATCATTTATTCCTTTGATATTTGATAGAATTTAGTAAAATCATATGGTTGTAGTGTTGTTTTTTTTTTTTTTTTTCTGAAGGTTGTTAATTATTGATTAAATGTCTTTAATAGACGTAAGCCTGTTCAGATTGTTTCATTCTTCTTGTGTGAGTCTTGGTCATTTGTATATTACCGTAAATTAGTCCCATTCATCAATATTAATAAGACTTGGGGCCTGGAGTGGTCGTAATATTCCTTCTTTTCATTAGAAGTGTCCTGAGGTGAGTGGTGATGAAACTCTTCATTTCTGGTGTTAGTGGATTTTTTTCCTTGATTAGCCCATCCAGAAATTTATCGATTTTATTGATCTTTTCAAGGACCAGCTTTCAATTTTGTTAATTTTCTCTATTATTTTTGTAAAATGAGTTTATCCCAAATACACTGATTATAGACCATCAGCATTATCAGTGCAGCTCTTGCTTCATGGCCGTTGTGTAGGTGAGGTGGTTCCGGCTGTGGGTTTATTCTCTGGTGTGAACACACTTTTCAGTCCTTATTTCTTCAAATAGAACTTGTGCATTTCCCAGGCTTTTGCTCGTGCTGAGCCATTCTTGGGATAGCCGCCTCCTGCCTTCCTCTCTGACTTGAGTCTTGTGCTTGACATTAGAAGTACCTGAATACGTTGAATTCTGCTCAGAAAAATGCTTATTTTATTTAGCTTAAAGATGGTATTTTGTATTACTATGCAGTCGATACATTATTTGGGAAAGTACATTTTATTCCCTCTTTGGTGGAACTGGGGCATATGTTTTGGTCTCTGGGTTTGCCTTAAGTTCTCAGATCTCTCTAAGGCTCAGTTTCCTTGTTCACAGATCAGTAAGGTAAGGCCTGCGTCATGGTGTGGAAGTGAAGTTTGGGTGTGATCTGGGCGTGCATGCAGCCCCTGCCAATGTCATAGCTTCCTGCTGTGTATCCCAGCCAGACATTAAGCATGAACTTCTTTGGTATTGCCATATTGTTGCTGGACTCCCTATCTGAATGATTTAACTTCCTTTGGTATTTAATTGTTCCTTGTCTGGTTTAGTTCTTTCTTTGCTTATGATTTCCTTATTCCTTTTTACAAAAATATAGCTGATTGATTTCTCTGAGGCATAAGTGCGTATGGCTCATGGAGTGCTGGAGAATGTGATAAATATTGCTAATTTGACTCTCTTCCTTACAGGGGAAGGGGAGGAGTCACAGCCCGGCCAGTTGGAGTTGGTGTCCCTCGGGGGACACCAGCACCCAGGGGAGTTCTATCCACCAGAGGTCCAGTAAGTCGGGGAAGAGGACTTCTCACCCCCAGAGCAAGAGGAGTTCCCCCAACTGGGTACCGACCTCCACCACCACCCCCAACACAGGAGACCTACGGAGAATATGTAAGTGAAGGTGTCAAACCATGGCCCTGGGTGTTGTGACCACACACCCTCCCTCACCTTGATTTAGTGCTTGAATAACTCTACCTTAATTCAGCAAACATTTAATAAATGCTAAGTAAGTACTTAATACTAGAGATACAAAAATAACATGACCTCTTTTATCAAATAGCTTAAATCTGAAGTAAGGAAGATAAATTTGAGTGGTGGGGAAATGCGAGACTGGGGCCCAGGAGATTTGTTATCAAGCTCCTACAGGAGTTTAGACCAACATTCCTCCTTATTCCATTCTTCTGAATACTTCAGTCATTTATAACATAGTGGCCTCCACATACCAAGATGGTTTCACCCTTAAGTGTTTCCCTTTAAACTATGCTGTTAAATATAGGATCTCCATGGAAATTCTTTGTAGTGAAGAAAACAAAAATTCTTCCTTTTTTCATTGGTGCAAGTCAGTTTTTCAGTGGTCCTTTGATATGGTTTAATAGACTTACTTAACGTAAGAGAAGGAACTATGAAAATTGAGGGGGAAAGGAATTCTATAAGAATAGAAACCCTCTGGAATTCTTCCTATGATGTCTTAATTTACCACAAATGAAGAAAGTAAGAGTGGATGGATGATTCATAGTAGTAATTTAAAATACTAAAGTGAGAGTCTATCAGCTACTGTCGATGAAAGGGAAGCAGTGACAGGGATAAAATGTAGGGACCAACAGATTCTTAGGTTTTCCCTGAACAGCGATCTCTTGCTAGGTGCTTAGCACCTCTTGGTGTGGTTTCTGGAGGCTGCAGTAATTCCCTGGGCCACAGACAACTCCTGCTTCCTCTACAGCCACTGGAAAAGTCCGATCTGTGTCTTGGGCATACTGAACTCTCAGTAATTCTCTGAACATGCTGTTTGC
Organism: Loris lydekkerianus; assembly: GCA_963574355.1. NCBI lineage: Eukaryota > Metazoa > Chordata > Mammalia > Primates > Lorisidae > Loris > Loris lydekkerianus. The sequence goes on from CAUYPK010041046.1 coordinate 17,387, forward strand.
GTATGCTTACAGACTGTGTTCATGCTCCTCGCCACGCCTAAAATGATCTTGTCATGTTTCATTTGACCGTCTCCTGTTTGTTCTTCTAGACCTAAGTCAACTGTTGCTAAAAAAAATGTAGAGGAGGTCATAGCTCACCTAATGAGCATGACTGCAGTTGTTACATTTCTCTCTCCCACCTAGACTGTGAACTTCTGGACCGGCAGGGATGGAAAACTGTTGTCTCTTTATACTTGGCAGAGATTACATACTTAGAGCTCAGTGAATTACATTTACTGAATGAATCTTCTGGTAAACACTCACATCATTTTGCTCTTCAGTTGAGGAAGGATGTGGCCTCTGTCTCCTGTGTTCATTCCTCACAGTTTGACTTGCTTCCTGTTCTCTAATATTCTTATCAAGCTTAACATACTCATTCCCTGAGCTCTTCCACAAGTGCTGTGTCTCCTCAAAGCAGCAGGACTGTGAAGGTGAGGAGATGTTAAATCCCTTTTAGATAGGCCCAGTGCCTGTTTCCGCTCCAGCTCCCCTTGGTTTCTGTACGGTTTGGATTTAGTGTAGACGTGGCGAGATGCAGTAGTGGAAATTACCAGGCAGAGGGTGCAGGAAACCTGGATCCTAGTCCCCTTTTACCATAAATGTTAGTGTTAGTCAGGCAAGGTATCTCTTTTTTGGCTTCAACATCTGCATATTTCAGAAAGACCCTGTTGCTTTCTTTACATGCATTCATTTTCACTTTTAATAAATTTTGATTGAATTTTTACCAAGTACCCATGTTATGTGTCTCAGCGTAATACACTAATGAGTCTAGGAAGGAATTGATGAATAAACATAAAACTTACTTGAAAGTTTAAAGTCTAGAAGAGGAAAAGCAAAAGCAAGAGAAATTTAGGACATTTGGTTCTGGTACCTGTAGCTCGGATCTTATTGGGAAAGGCATTGTAACAATTGAATTGCCACGTATTCTGTTGAGTTAATGTACTCCTCTTCCCACCCCCTGCCATCCTCTACCAAGGAGGAGGGCCCTGTGGAAGGACACGTGTGACCTTTCAGGAGCGGACAAACGTTTGAGGACCCCCAGGGAGGCAGCCGCACCGCTGTGTCTCACACTCACCCCAGCCCGCTTCCCAGCACTGACGGGCGGCAGCTGCAGTTTCAACACAGGGCTGGCTCTCACGGTCACACTGCCTCTCATAGTGACAGCCACGTGTGACATCACCATTTCAGTTTGGTGATGCTGCCTTCACATAGTGACAGCCATGTGTGAAATCACCTTTCGGTTTGGTGATGCTGCCTTTACATAGTGACAGCCACATGTGACATCACCATTTCGGTTTGGTGATTCTGCCTCACATAGCTGACAGCCACGTGTGACATCACCATTTTGGTTTGGTGATGCTGCCTTCACATAGCTGACAGCCACGTGTGACATCACCATTTCGGTTTGGTGATGCTGCCTCACATAGGTGACAGCCACGTGTGACATCACCATTTTTGTTTGGTGATGCTCCCTTCACATAGCTGACAGCCACATGTGACATCACCATTTCGGTTTGGTGATGCTGCCTCACATAGTGACAGCCACAAGTGACATCACCATTTTTTTTTGGCTAGAACACAACCTTTGCAGTTCCATCCCCTCCGTACAGTAATAACTCCTACACACTAAAGCGGCTGGGTGCTTTCCAGGTATGCTCTGGGTGATACAATGGGACACTAGAGAAAGAGAAATAGTCTCATGGTGTACCTCCTTCCCTAAGTTGGACTGTCATTAAGGACTTGGGTTATATATACTTACCACTTAATTATCTGTTTTTCTTGGGAATGCCTTTTAAGATAAATAACCCCCCCCCCAAAAGATATTGTCTTCACTTAGCATCACATTTTTTTAAGACCTCTTGACACAGTTACAAGAGTGTGAGGCTGGGCGCAGTGGGTCACACGTAATTCTAGTGCTTGAGTAGCTGAGGCCGGTGGATCACCTGAGCTCGTGGGTTCAAGACCAGCCTGAGCCCGGTGTTGTGGTGGGCACCTGTAGTCCCAGCTACTTGGGGGGCTGAGGCAAGAGAATCGCTTGAGCCCCAAAGTTTGAGGTTGCTGTGAGCTGTGATGTCACGGCACTCTACTGAGAATGACATAGTAAGACTATGTCTCAAAAAAAAAAAAAAAAAAACTAAAGAAAGAAAAAGAGAATGGAAAAGCAAGAATCCAATGTATTCGATCCTAATGTGAAGCCAGTTGACGATGTAATACTTGCCTCTATATGAGAAAAACCCAAATCCATTCAAGGTGGGGGGAGGGCGAAGGAGAGGGATGGCAGGATCCCACTTAATGGGCACAATTTTAAGGTTTATGTCGCATTTCTTGGGGGTGGAACACAATTATAGGACGGACTCTCCCTAACAAATGCAAATATTGTAACCTATTATTTTGCACCCTCAAATTAATCTGAAATGAAATAAAATAAACAGCAAAGGATCCTGTAACACAAACTAGTGATTGTTTATTTATTCATGTATCAAGTGGAGAAGTCAGCCTTCTTAGAATACGTTTAATACTAAAGTAATTATTACTGAGTTGGAATAATCATAAGTTAGTCTAAACTCTGTTTCCAGGGACCCCTCCTTCATTTCATCTTTTCATTCTCAACAACTATTATAATGTCTAGCACACAGTAGGTATTCTATAAATATTTGTTCAATGGATGAATGAATATTCTCAAGATTGAGTTTTTAAAAATTGCTGCCTGTGAAGAACCCAGCACAGACGCATATTGTATGATTTTTTTCAGTTTTATTCATGTCGTAATTTGCACATGGCATAATTATTAGCAAAAAGCTATATGTAGAATTGTTGGTTAGTATGTGTCTATTTTTCAGATGAGTCTTAACTTTTAAGGAAAAATACTTTTATATCTTAATTAGTTTAATTTTGGCATGTTGTAAGTACTTAGTAAATATTTGCTGGACCAAGTAAGCAGAAACTTGAAAAGTTGTTCTAATGAATGAATGTTCATGGATTTTGTTTTTCAAGTTATTATTGAAACCATATGGTGGGAAGAAATGTGGTATTTGGCAATTGAATAAAGAACTTCTCCAGGTTGTCTTCTGGTATTCACAGGGAAGTCACAGGTTATAAAGGAGTAAGACTAATTTTTTACTGCTCCTAAGGGAAACAGAGTAACATACCATAAATCTCATCGCAGTATAAAAAGGAACTTGCAAGAGGGACATAATATTTCATGAGAAACGACTCTGCACAGAGCACTTCCATACATGTCACATTATCCCTACAACCATGCAGTGACATAGTGTCTGCCTGTCACACAAATGAGAGTTTCAATCTGGGAAGTTAAGTGTCTCCCCGAAAGTAAAGCAGGGCAGGTGCAGGATTCAACATTCAAGGCCTGTGTTCCATCTTTAAAATGTCACTGCTTTGTTTAAAAACATAAAGCAATGTTCTGGCAGCCGAGCGGACAGTAGCATCTCCTCTTGTAGCAGAAAGGACGGCAGATGCTGCACGTTTGCCTCCTCAGCAATGTCAGAGCGCTGAATCGAATAGTGTCTGTGCCCCTTGCAAGTCACTCATTCTGTGTTTTTAGCCTACCCTAAGTTGGTAAATGGAAATAGAGAACTTTTAGGAAGAATGAGATGACATGGCATGAGATTGAAAAAAATAAAAAATGAACACACTGCCATCTCTAAGCCCACTGCTGTTATATTTACTAACGGGGAAAAAAACGAAACTTCTGTGCAAAATATATAAATGTGGGTGACTGACCCAGAGCACATGGCCTCAAGAGGTCCTAAAAAAATGTGTCTCAGTTTGGTTTTATATTCATGGAGATGGGAATTACACACAAGGCCCTGAGTCAGCATGTGGAGGGCATACATTCGTTTGGCCCAAAAAAGGTGGGTCATCCTAACCAGGGACTTATAGTTTATAGGTGGGGTTCAAAGATTTTTTATTTGTAATTTGTATTGTAATTATATAAAGGTTTGGAATGCTTTAATCTAATAAGGATGTCTGTTAATCGTTGGCAAGCCACTGAAACTCAAGGGATCTGTTGAGTAAATTGAGTAAAGCTTTGCATTGTTTAGCCTTAGGCCTGTTACTGAGTTACAAAGGACAAGTCCAAAAAGGGCGGGGGCTGTGGAGAGGCTGTCTGACCTCCCTTCTCATATTTAGGGTCTTTCCGTGGTCACCAACAGAGGGTCTATTCATTCACACATTTATTGGCAAAAATAAAAGTAGCATTTTCACTATTTAAGAATTTCTAGTCCTCTACAAGTTCTGCTCAAAAGCCACATGATATGAATAATAGAGACATTTACGGAAGAATATACAAGGTACAAGAAAAATTGTACCTAGGAACATAAGGCCACGGTCTGTCACAAAGTAGACACCTTGGGACCTCACACAGTTCTCCCAGCATCTCTTCACTGGTAGAAACACTTCACAAAATCTTTTTTTGGGATTGCCATTAGCTACCCAGTCATATTTTCCTGCATCTCATTGATTGTTTGAAATCTCTTGCTTTAGATAAAAGGGGCTTGTTCTGACTAACAAAAAGTCCTTCTTTTACCTTTATGGCTTTTACCATTTAGGAAATTGCAAGAATTTTAGGAGCTGTGAGTTAGGAATTGTAGAAAACCAAAGTATATGTTTCGTATTATATCACACTATTAAAACTACCAAATCTGAATCTGTAACTCTGTCAACACCTTCGTGTGGCCCTCTCTCCCTCAATGCCCTGCACTCTGAAAGCTGTGGTGTACACGTAGTACTAACGTCCTCACTCTTCTGGAGTGCAGGCGACACCAGGCGCTCAGACCCCTGAGAACTCACGCTCCCAGTGTCTGCAGTCTCTGCATGTGGTCAACAGCTCTCCTGCTTCATGCTCAGGAATGAGTCTTTGATCTCCAGCTCATCTCTGCTGCAGTTGGCTCAGCCATGATTCTGTCTATGTTCACTCATATATTCCTAGCACCCAGCCTGTAGTTGTCACTCAGTGGATATGTGTTGTTTGGAAGGATGGCTGTACCGATGGTTGTCACAGCGCCTCAGGAGCACTTTACTTGTAGGCTTCCTGGAGCTGGTTCCTTCCCTACGTGATGTATTCTTCACACTGCTTCTAGTGTGCTTTCTAGTATCTAAGATCTGATATGCTACTCGCCCAAGTCCCCCCACACACAGGAGAGAGAAGTGTACTAGGTTAGAGTGCCAGAGGACCTCGGAGTCTGACTTGTCCAGGTGATGTGTGAAGACCTTCCTGCCGGCTGTCCTGTTCACTTGTTGTTCAGCCTCATAAGCCCCCTCTCTGCCCACCTTGTCATTTTACGTTTCATCTTCACCAAAGGCCGTTCTGTAAGCACATAGGTACTTGGACACCGTGCACTTCCAGATCTCTTCCAGTGTGTTCTTATTTTGTCCACGCCAACCCCATTCACTGCTTCCTCTCCAATGGTGAAGCCTTTCTGGACCTAATCAGGCATAGTTAGCAAAATCTTTCATGTCTCCTTAGTACCTTGTACCCACATCTGTGTTTATTTACTGTCCTTGTGCCCAGGAGACCGTGGGATCCTTTAAGGCAGGACCTATGTCTTTATCTAAGTTTGTCCCGAGTCTGTCATTTTGGAGATGCTGAATGAACGTGTGGAGGATGGGTGACCTGGCCTGTATGAATGCCAGCAAACTCCGTGTCATGCCGTGTACGATGTATTCTTTTCAACATACTTAGCAGAGAGAAATTGAATATCTTAAGCCAGTTTTAGCAAATATAGCATGGTTCATTTGGTAAGCTAATAAACTTGAAAAAATACCATTTAACAAAGAATATTATTTTGAAGTAAAATACAATCATATGTGACTTAATGATGGGTTCATTCTGAGAAATGCATCTTTAGGTGATTTCCTCTTGTGCAGACATCCTGGAGTGTGTTTACATAACTTAGATGGTACAGCCTAATCCACACCCGGGCTCTGGGGGGCGGCCTCTTGCTTCTGCCCTACCAACCTGTGTGGCTCGCTGCTGCATTGAGTACTGTACCCGTTGTAGCACAGTGGTGAGTATTTGTCTATCTAAATACAGAAAAAGTGCAGTAAAGACGCAGTATGATCCTGCAGGACCACCATTGTGCAACAGCCCCCAGCTGGCTGGTCCCTCCCCCTCCTCCCTTCCCTGTGACCATCTGCCGTGTTCAGGTGCAAATCATTTAACCTTTCTGGGCCTTAGGGGTTTTTGTCCCTTTGGGGGATTTTTTAAGTCTGCGAAGTGCTCCTCATAGCATTTAGTGAGCAGGTCAGCACATCAGCACATTAGACCAGATCATAATCGTAACCTCATTCTAACTCGAAAATTCTATAAGGGATTGAGTTTTTCTTGTCAAAATTTGGTTTCCACTGTCATCACTCTAAAGATGGTTTTTGTAATAAAAAAAAATTACATTTTCATCAAGTAGAAACATCGATATTGAGAAGTTGCAGAATACACAAAGCACACATTTTAACAATGCTACAACAAGCCAAAAGTGAGTGTATGATTCTTGAATTCTACAACAAGTTTGGAAAATGTTTTTTAAACTGATGCTTTTTTTTAAAATACAGACTTGTATCCCTTAACATGTATAAACTAAGATTGTCTTAAAAATTCTAATCATATTATCTCTAACTCACTTACAATGATTGCATCAACTGTCTCTTCATGGGAAGTGTTTATCACTCACCAGTACCTGTGTGAGTCTTGCCACCTCAGTGTTGGTAAACATTCTCGGCTTTCCAGGCTGGGCCGTTGGGTTAATTGCCTTTCCACATTATGTACGGTAGGGCATTCCAGATGAAATCATACAGATTCAGCAGAATATAAAAACTTAGTTCTTCAGCAGGTATAGTATGCTTTGATTATCCAACCACAAGGTGTTTATTGACCAGAATGTGGAATTGCCCTTCAGTCACCCCCTGTGACATGGTAGTGCCTGCTCAAGACAGGGAGGCAAAGGGAAGGGCCCTGAAGGCTGCGCGTTGCCTTAGGTGCATGTTCTTATTTTTCTTTCTCTGGGGGGAGGCTGGGCCCTGAGAGGGGAGTGTGTCTTCCTGCTCTCTCTCCCTCTGCTTCTCCATGGGCTCTGCTGTTGGTGCCCAGTGCTACGGGTCAACCAGGCTACCAGTGCCTGCCTGAGACCAGGCAACAAGCCATTTGATTTATTTTTTTATTGTTAGTTTTCATTGTTTAGGATTCATTAAGGATACAAAGAATTAGGTTATACTAATTGCATTTGTTAGATAAAGTCCCTCTTATAAGTGTATCCAAGCCATACACCCTGACTCCCCATCCCCTTCCCTCTTCCTCTCTCCCCACCTGTTCATTCCCCTACCCACCCCACCCCCGTATTAGCTCATCTACTTCTTTCATATTAGAATAGAGTACATGGGATTCTTGCTTCTCCATTTTTGTGATGCTTTATTAAGAAAAATGTGTTCAGCCTCCATCCAGGTTAATACAAAAGTTGTAAAGTCTCCATCTTTTTTAGTGGCTGAGTAGTACTCCATGGTGTACTGAGCATACCACAGCTTGTTACTCTATTCCTGGGTTGGTGAGCATTTAGGCTGTTTCCATATTTTGGCGATTATAAATTGAGTTATGATAAACAGGTGGGTGCATGTTTTTAAATGAGCTGCTAGAGGCCTCTCGAGGCTGCCATGGGGCTCCAGAGTAGCGGAGCCAAGTACATCTGACCACAGAGCCTGACCCCTCTGCTCAGAATTTCTACGAGGTAGCCGAAGGGCATCTATACATTTGCAGTGTCCCGCGGATGTTTTGAGGGGCAGCAGAGACCACTGCACTTTAACTGACGGGCGGTGTGCTCAGCTGAAGGTGGTGGTCAGGGACACCGGCCTGTGCAGCTCAGTGACTTACACAGGTGGAAAGGGGGTGGACTGAGACTTGATCTCAGGCTGTCTAATCCCTAGTCCACAGCTTGTGTTCTCAATTATATAATGTTGTGGGCTAGAAGAAATGAGCAAATAAATAATTGAGGAAGGAGGTAAAGGCACAGCCGCCATCGTGTGCCAGGCGTAACTGGTTGTGGACCTTATTCTAAGCTGATGCCCAACCCCGTATATCGTACTGACTAGAGACGTTCCTGAGCTTCCTTGATGCTTCTTTGGAAGATAATCAACTATAATCTTAATGCCAGTAAAGAAATGATTGCTTTTAATATATTATGAGTTTGGAAGGATGCTACAACTGTCATTGGGAAACTATCACAAAACTGTAGGACAGTGTACCCCTCTTTCATAGTTTTTTTTTTTTTTTTTTCCTGACTCAGTAACCACAGAAAAGCAGTATACTCTTCAATTTGTTTAAGTTAATGGAAGAAAAGGCAGCTGCCATTTGTTGGTTATTTACTGTTACAGAGTGTCAGTGTGCAGGGTTTCCTGCGTGGTCTCACTCAATCCTGGCATTGACCCCAGGGGAACGGTGCTGCATCTAGACAGCCGAGGCTGAGACGGCTTACAGGGGATGATAATTTCCCCAAATCACACTTCTAGTAGGTAGGAAAATCCACATGGCCGTACTTTCTGGCAAGTCGGATCCTAAGGCCTTTACATGCGTCTTTTGTATCTGTAGAACAAACCACGACATAGGTCTCTGAATTTCCAGAGTCTTGCTGCTGTTTATTAACAGGGTTTGTTCTGTAAATTTAGATTCAGTCAAGGATCCAGAAAGCCATATGTGGCCCCAAAGCCACAGGTTCCCCACCCCTAAATGGAGAAACTGACAAATCAATGGGAAAAATTATTTAATCTCTTCGGGCATAAAGGTTGCTGTATAGAATTTAGAACAAGTAGGAAAGCAGGCCTCGGTTTTGGTAGTCCTTCTGCAGTGATTGTAGGGCATCTGCCACTGGTTAACGTGATCCAGGATTCCAGAGTCAAAGAGAGCTTGGAGTTGGAGCGGAGATGTAAACCGTGTGTTCTGGGAGCAGGCGTGCACCCCTGCCTGTTCTCCGGCCTCCTGACTCAGGAGGGCTGTCTGTGGATGATGGAAGTTGTCTGAAGAAAAGCATCGCTACTACCACAGTTGGTTTCTTCATCTGAAACATGGGAATGCAGGGAGTACCACTTCTTCCCTCGTAATAAGAATAAACTCCCCAAATTTTGATGACTGGGAATACCAGTGAAGGAAATATTTTTTAAAATATACTTGTTATTCTTTAAATGTGGAGTTAGTTTAAGGACTCGGTGAAGACATAATCTTTGTCATTCTGTTGAGAAAGCTAGAGCTCACCTAAATCTTCACTTATATGACTGGTTTGGGGATTTTTGTAAGAGGGTTTTTTGTAAGGGGGATTTTTGTATGAGGGTTGTACTGACGGCAGATGTTCCCAGGGCAGGGACTGCCGGCATAATTTTTGACAGTTAACTAATCTCTAAACTGCTTCAATTATCTTGTTTTCCATAGTGAGAAATTTAATTAAAACAGAATACAGATTGTGGAAAGGTTATTTATGAAAATGCCTTTTAAATGTGAGTTGAAGAGCCTAGGGACACCTTTTTATTTTAGACAAAAAAATGAAGGTTCCATAATTTTTTATATTCATTTTACCAGAAGCAGAGGTGGGAGTGTGGTGCAGTTTCCTTGAAATGTCTGCCAGGAGCCTCACAAGTTAATCTTTCGCCTAAATTGCTTGAAAGGGTGACTTATTTTACAAATATAAAACTTTAGGAAATAAGACCAGATTTTAAATATATGTGTATACAGGGTGTTTTTCTTTTTTCTTCTCACCTTAAACAAAAACAACAATAAAAAGTATCCTCTCAAGGAAGAAAAAGGCTCTGGAACGACAGTGTTAGTAAGTCGTGGAAAGCAGATTTTGCCTTTGTAATTAGCCTTGCTCATCCAATTTGAGCTGATCTGACAGGTGTATCGCGTCCCTCGATTGAAATAGGGCTGAGGCAGGGAAGGGAAGCTGGGAATCACTAGATGACTCCTTCTTCGTCTGACTCCCTACAAGCACCCGCCATCTTAGTTTTATCATTTTCCTTGGGCATTTAACCAGCCCTCATAGAACTCACTCTCTTACAAGTAAATTAGGATCTAGGAAGGAACACAGTGCAGGGGAGGAAGAACCATTTTTTGCTCTGTCCTTGTGAGTTCTTACTGAAAAGAAAAATAAGTATGTTACTATAATTCCTAGATACTGAGAGATACCCAGGGAATGAGTAAACCTCAAAGAGGGGGTTTGGAGCTGTGGCTTCTGTAGCATCTTCAACAAAGACAGGACATCTTTGTCAAGTGACTAGACAGAGGAAAAGGTCCCTGAGTCGCTAGGGGTAACAGTGGAAGGATGAGTCAGTGCCAATTTGTTGCCTGGTGTTTTCTTTGGCTACTTAGGGCCTGAAGTTCTCAGAGATTAGCCTTTGCCCCTCGTGTGAGGGCAGGGAGGGATGTCTTTGTCATTACAGATGTGTATCTTCCGTTTAGGCAAATAGGGAGCAGAGAAGTTTTCTTGTTTCTGCTATTCACAATTGTCTTCAGCTCAAAATAACTCTTTATACAAAGGGGAGTATTTTCTGGTGGTATGTCTGTGCTCCTACAAGTTATCACCCCGACTTTGAATTCCTCAGTAATCCCCTGTGTTTTGGGGTGGTGAGTCTCCATTGTTTTGTTTCCGTATGTACATCTTGTGCAGGGCACGCATCTTAGTGTAATCATCCCTTCGTTTGTTTTCTTGTTTCCCATTACACTTTAAGTTATGGATGCTGAGGGCTGTGCCTTTTGACTCAAAGGGCACAGTGTGTAGTTGGCACTCAGTGTTTGTTTTCTTGATGCAGAGACAAAAGACAGCATTCAGGATGTGAACACCTGTTATTGACTTAAGTACAAAGAATATTTAGAGAGGAGCAAAGAGGGAAGGCTACCTGCTTGATGCAATGTGGAAAGACTTTCTAGAGATAACATCTAAAGCAAACAGGGAAAGTGACTAGTAGCAGTCAGGCAGAGCTAGGAGGACTTTCCCTGGAGAATCCCCATGGTAGTCAAAGGCCTAGGCACGGGGAAGTCTTGGTGTGCTGGAAACAGCCAGAAGAATTTCGGTGGGATATTATTGGTGATGATGGTATATTATTGCTGATTGACATATTTGTTCTTATTCTCTTCAGTTGTTTATGGGTAGAATAGAGTGTGAGGTACATAACAGGGCATGGAATCTTGAAGAACCTTGATGCTTATAGTAGTTTCTAAGTAGAAGCGCCTTGTCAGGTTGGTGAAACTAGTGGGAGATCTTCTGGCCATGTAGGCGCGTCCTCGTGATGGGGCACTTCCTGGGGAGTTCACTGAGGCACCTCTAGTTTTATAGGAACTGGAAATATCTCACAGTGGCTAAAAGCAAACCAGGAAGCCAAACTGCCTTTCAAACCCTTGCCCCGCCTTTTAATTGCTATGTGACCTTAGAGGTTGGAGATGCTCAACTGCTCTCTGCCTCTGTTCCTCATCTGTGAATGGGAATGTTAGTTATTACCACTTGTAGTTATTATGGAAGATTAGAAAAATTGCCATGTGAAAAATACTTAGAATAGTGCCTGACACACAAAAAGTGATATACACATGCTTGTATAATTGTTGGCTTGGAAATCTACTTCAGTTTATCAGTGTAAATCTGTATTTCATTAATTGCATCTTCTGTATTAATATGTGAAAAGTGCAATATCTAGCATAATTCACACACACACTAGAATGACTAAAATCAAAAGATATTTTCAGGCGTTGGCTAAGATGAGCACAATAGGAAATCTCCTGTACAGCTGTGGGCTGTAAATTGTTACAACCTCTTTGGGACATTGTTTGGCATAGTTGGCTCTGGGAGCCCAGCTCAGGCTCTGAAGGACCTAGCAGTCCTGCTCCTGGGGGACTCCTCACTGTGTAGACATGTGCAGATGCAAAGAAGACTTGTATGAGCCTCTTGCAGGCAAAAACTAAAAAGAAACAAAGTTCTCTCTCTTTTTTTCTTTTCTCAAGACAGGATCTCTCTCTATCACTTAGTCTAGAATACAGTGGTGTCATCATAGCTCATTCCAACCTCAAACTTTTGGATTCAGGCCTTCCTCCTTCCTGAGCTTCCCAGAGTGCTAGGATTACAGGTGTGAGTCACTGCACCAGCATAAAAAGCAAAGTATCTACTAAGAGTAGAATGGATAAAAGGAGTTATAGTATAATCATCTAGAGCCACATCTTAAAGGCATGAGAAGGACCATTTGTTGCTACACACAACAACATGAGTGAGTCTCACAGACATACCACTGAGCAAGAGGGACCTGGCACAGAGTTGTAGCTGCCCTGATTCCATGTACGTAAAGTCAAAGCAGGTAGGCTCATTGGTAGTGTCGGAAGTCAAAATGGTAGTGACGCCCCCTTGGAAAGGGCACAAGGGGAGATTCTGGGGACTGCTGATGTTCCATTTCTTGATCCTGGTACTAGTTACTCCTGATGTGTAACCAGCTGGAAATTCACAAGCGCTGCACTTAGAATTTGTACCTTTTTATGACTTACTTTATGCTTGACTAAGTAGTTTTAAAATATGACCAATTTATGAATTAAGAGGATTGTACTACTGAGTAGACCAGATAGTCTCATTTATAACAGAGCAGCACATCTTCCTTCAAGCAGAACTGCTATTACACCAGGTAATAATCTGAAGGTTTCCCAGGGAGTCTAAGAGCTAAGCAAAGAATGTTAATGCTAATATCACAAAACTCTGATAGCCTGGTGTCTACCATTTTCATCATACAGAAGTCTCTACACTGTGCATTAGATGTGTGTTATGGTAGTCCAAGAGCCCTGTCCCCTTCTCACTGGGACTGAAGAACTTGACGTCTCCTATGTGGCCGGTCATCTTTCAGACAGAGGCTGTTCTTCTCAAGGAGGAACACTTGAAAGAATGGGCAGATCAGTACATGAGACCAGTGACGTTCACACTCTTACCCTAGAAGTGCTGCACCTCCTTGCTAGACATCACTGTGGCCACCCTCGAGGCCCCCCCTTCTCCCCGAGAAGCTGTGCACCGACACCAGCACCTAGTCCACCCTTCAAAGCACTTGTTCTAAGAAAAGTTCGTGAACTTAATTGTCACACCTTATGTGATGACAACTTCCATGGTCATCCCAGAGAAAGGGTTCCAAAATTAGATAGGGTGACCAGGGAAGTCTTTTAGCTAAGAGATTATAAATGTGAAAGAAATGAGGGAGCCAGCTTGTCAGATTAGGGGCATTGGGGAGCATTTCAAATGGAATGCTGAATGGGATGTATTTTGGTGATTGTGTTTATTTGTCTGCTTCCCCACGAGGATAAAGATTTGGGGAACTTTTTTATACGTTTATTGCTTTATCCCTAGTGCTCAGAACAGAGTCTGACTCACAGTAGGCATTCAACAAACTCTTCCTCTCGTGGTAGATGGAAAGGGCTATCTAAACGTCGTTAGCAGGGTGCCAGGTCAATATGGACTCAGTACAGTTTAACCAGTTACCCCTTTTCCAGTACATGTGTATTTGTGGGATTTCTCATTTAATTTCATTTTCTTTGGTTTTTCATTTATAGTTCCTTTTCCCTTCGCTTATTTGTGGGATTTCTAGGTTAACTTTTTTATTTTGTTTTCCTTTTACTATGTTTTTGAGCCAAACAAATGTGGTTTTACCTGTTACATGAACTAAGAGAAGAAAAGACATTCTAAAAATAAATTGATCTCATATACCATTCACCTGTGGCTGGAATGACAGTAAATCTTGACTGATCAATTCTTTATCTAAAACCCACAGTGGAAATGAACGTGGGTAAAACTATTTTTAACTGATGCTTACTTTGAAAACTCAAAATAATCACAAGATTCAATTTAAATAAGTTTTTAAGACTTAGTATAAATGAAAATTTTGTACATTTTGAAATGATTTATCACCCAATTTAAGTAAAGTGACATATATGGCATAATTATCTCCTTTTAAAAGACATAAAACCAAAACAGTATTTTTAAAATCACTCCTTTGTAGATTTCTCTATTCATTTAAAATGGTTTTCCCAGGTTTAAATGTGATGCTTGATTTTACTTGTGACAGAAATAGAATTAAATAGGTCATATTATTTCTTTTATCCTGGAAAATCTCTCCTTTTCAAAGCCAGGCTTCTCTGGTGGTTGGCCTTGCGTCCATTTGAGTTTTATAGGCTGGGAAGGACAAGTGAAGGGCCCTGCCACAGCTTGGCAGCCCACTGTCCAGCTCGCCACCTCAGTTCAGTGCCACGTGTAAGCTAAAAATGCAAACATGTAGCCTAATGAATAAACAGGTCTTTTTAAGAAGGGAAAAAAGCATAATTATATGTATTTATCTCTTATCCGTGTTCATTTACCATTTTTAATAATGTTGTTCTGACTTTCAGAAATAAAGAGTTCCAAAGGGAATTTGTTTGCTGAAGGCAGGGAATGTAAAACTGATATTTAAAGTTTGACACAAATAATACAAGTGAAATCTCATTATCACTTTACAGTATTTTAATACTGCATTTTATTTTGCAGTGTCTCAATTTCCATTCATCTTAAAAAAGTGCTTATACCTTTCCTGCAATTTGCTCATTAATTAGTTCTCTTCATTCATTCAACAAATGTGACCGCGTGCCTTCTACGTGCCAGACATTGAGAACACAAGCGAACAAGACCCGGTCCTTACACTCAGGGGACTTACAGACTAGTGAAAGAGAAAGGACAAAGAATTAGTTATAAATGCCTGTGTATACAAGTCATCCATCATCACGAAAACACTAAGGAGGAGTTACTAAGGAGTAATGATTCAGCCTGGAGTCTTTGGTTGGCCGACCAAAAGGGTGACGTCAGAGGGAACGGCCTGTGCAGAGGAATGACAGCACGGGCGCCACACAGTCCTCCCCCAGGTGCCCGAGCTCACTGGGCAAAGCGCAGTGGGGGGCGCCGCACCTCGGCGTGGCAGGGTCACCAGTGGAGAGTGGAGATTTTTACACAGGGAGGGAAGCGGCTAGCTCGGCTTTACATTTTGGTTAGCTAGTTCCGGAGGAAGGAATGTTGAGATAAGGAGTATCAGAAAGCCCAGAAGACCAGTTAGGAGCTCCTTACTGGTCCAGCTGGGAAATTCTGAAGGCTTCTGATAAATGGAATAATTACGAATGAATCTGATGGCTCACATTGGGAAAGTAGAGGAAGGGCTGGGTATGAGAGGGATTTAAGAGATAAAAAATAGCCCTGCTAGCTAGTTGGAATGGTGGTGGGGTGTTTAGTAAAGCAGGGAACGGTGGTTGTATTCAGCCCAGCAGGCCATGTGGCGGCTTCTCCCCACCTCGTCAGAGGTCTCGGCACCCACCGCTGCCCCTCACAGGTGCAGGGCCAGGAGGGAATGAACGTCTTGGTGGTGTCCCTTTTGACAATGGAAGGGATCTATATTAAGCTTCTCGGGAAGTTTAGGAAGTCACTTAAAATCAGTGTTAAAATAAATTTCCCCAGTTTTGGTTATCAGAGGAATAGTTAAACTAGAGGAGCTGGAGACGGATAGACCAGCGGAGGAGAACTCCGAGCAGAAGGGAGACGACTGAGCAAAGAGGGATTTGCCAGTGGGGTGTGGGCAACATGCTGCGTCCTCGGGGTGTCCTGCATGTCGCGTGGAAGGATGAGGGGGACACAGTCCACATCTGTAATGGCAGGTGAGGCGAAAGTCAGTCACACCCACGGATGACAGTAATAGAGGCCACAAAGCTGCCATAGATTCTGTTTTGTGGGACTGAGAAGTTGCAGTGGAAGTGGAGGCTGTCATTTGAACTTCCTCTTGAAAATGCACTAGGCAGGAAAGGCAGGCACAGGCTTGCTAGAAACAGCACATGATTGGAAGTCCTCACTGCATTTATGGCCGAGGACACAGGGCAAAAATGAGGCTGACGTATGATCGGGGCCATGTCACAATGCAGAATGTTCTGTAGGAGAAAATATGGAAATGTGAGAAATTACACAAAGATTTAAAATGTAAAGAAAATCTTTGAGCGTACCTGAGCGGTGCCAGCAGGGAAGTCCAGCGCGTCCCCATCCCAGGGCCTGACGAGGATCGAGGATCGTAAGAGCAGTGCTAAGCCTCGGTGTGCGCGGGAACTAAACCTTTAACATCCCTGTCTATGCTTTATTTTTGTGACTTCATTCAATTACATGTTAAATTGTAGCAAATAATGTGTTTTTTAAATTCCTATTCTAGCCTCAAAAATCCACAGGAGAAATTTACAATGTAAAACTATGTAAATTTTAAAGAAATGACCAACCACTAATGAGAACACTGATAGGTAAAAGCTTTGGAAGAAAAAAAAGGGAGAATGTTAACCCCTCAGATCACCCAGGCCTCAGAGGGGAAAAAGCCGTAAGGTTTGAGGCTTCTACCCAGCTACACTACCCTCTACACGGCCTCATTTTAATCAATTGCTCACTCACTTTATCTATTGATTAATCTCCCCCTATTCTCAGCCAGTGACCTCATCTCCTACCTTATAATAAAAATAACTAGATGATGAACAATAACTTCCTTTAATCCCTTCCTAGCAAGTCAGACACTGACTGTCAGTTGCACTGAGCCTTTCCTCCTTTGCACCTGTCACCCTCTGCCTTCTGCTCCCCTGTGTTGTCCTGATGTTGTCCCCTGTTACAATGGGAGCAAGTACAAAATACTTCATGGCCAAATCCAACCGTGAAATCATCAAGAAAGAAATTTTGTGAGAATTGCAAATTTAAACAGTTTGAAGTATAAAAATAAAACAGTCAATAACTTAATAACCTAAGCTATTTAAAAAATTCAAATAAACTGCGGACATTACAAGGTCTGCAGGAATAACTGGACAAGGAGTCAATGACGTAAGTGCAAAGTTGAATGGCATAGTAGTTAGTAATTTAGTTATTTTAAAAAAAATTTTGGGTCATTTATAATCTTTAAGTGAGGAAATAAAATTCTTCATTTGAAGAAGCCATGTTCTTTTCAAGCTAACAAATTCTTTTCAAACTGTGAGCACAATACCGCGACCTCCTTGCAAGTCCAGCCCTCCAGATTCCCCCTTTCTGTTCCGTGCCCACACACCGTTACCAGAGAAATACGTCCCAAACAACCAAGTGAGTCGTGCCATTCAAGCCCACATCCGTATTCCTCAGCTGAGTCCGTCCTTGCCTGGTTTATGGGTTTCAGGTCTCTCCTATTTCTGTCCTCTTCCCCTTGCTTCTTGCAGAATCCCCACACCCAGCAGTTTGCTTCCCTGGGTGAGAAAAGCTCTTGCCCTTCTGCCAATGTTTTGTGTCTGCTATCCCTTCAGCCCAATTTAATCTTTAATGTCTTCCTTTGGCAACTTTTACCTTTTTTTGGTTTGAAACTAAGTTGTAGCCTTGACACTACTGGGAAATTTCCTTCCCCTCTGCTTTTCCAGTTGGACTTTCCCACTCCAGTGTTTGTCTTTGACACACTTGAGACATTGAATTGTAGTTGTCCCTTTAGCTGTCTGTCATCTCTCTCCCTTTGCACCTCATGGCGTTGTCCTATCTGGAGGAGGAAACTCCTTTCCACCAACAGTGTCTAGCAGAGTGCCAGAAACAAGGTAGGTGCCAAGTGAAAATTGGTTTTTAATTTATAGGAGGAACGTTCCTTCTGTTAGGAGACACTAGCTTCTTTCAACGCGTTAATTTGTCAAAATATTAGGAATGTCTGTTACTTGGCTAACTTACCTCATAACTAAAATCAACTCAAAATGTGTTTGTGGCTTAGTTTGGAAGCTTTCTTCTCTTGGCACAGGCCATTAGACGATCATAATCTACTCTCAGCTGCCATGAAGAGCACTGGTTTGCGTTCTGTGTTGTAACTATATCCTTGATTTTATTCTGCCTCTGCTTCCCTTTAGTAACTATTCTTTTTATATTCTATCGTATTGTATGTTGTCGTCTCAGTACAGAACACTAGCTCTTTGACAAATAAGCATTTCCTTCTTTGTGAAAAAAAATTTTTTTTAAATATAGGTGATTATGTTTAAATTACGTCTTATTCCTACATAGACAATGCTTCCAGGTTATTATTTGTTTTACAATGTTGAAGGCATTGCAGTACCATACTATTTTGATTACTGTTGCTTTGTACTAAATTTTGAAACTGAAAAAACACCTGGTCTGTACTGGAGAGGTTTCATGTGCAATTGGGAAGGATTTGTATTCAGCTCTTACTGGGTGGAGTGGTTTGTTATTATTAAAATTTTCTTTTTCTTTTTGATCTTCTTTATAAGTTTTCAACTTATTGGACTCTAGTATTGAATCATCTAACCAGTACTGTTGAATTGCCTATTTTTCCTTTTAGTTCTGTCTTCATTGTATTTATTTTGAAGTTCTGTTGTTACATATATATAACAATTTTTGTCTTAAAGATCTCTTTTGTCTGATACTAGTGTTATAGCTACTCCAGTTCTCTTTGGGTTACTTTTTTATGGTATATCTTCTTTCATATATTTTCTTTCAACTTATTTTTAGCTTTGAATCTGAAATGTATGTCTTACGGATAGCATGTGCTTGGATTATTTTTTTCCTATGTTGTTAATGTCTATATTTTATTTTATTTCAGAATTTTATAGGGCTACACACTCTTTGGTTACATCATTTGCTCTTGTACATTTCAGGTCAGTTCACTCAGAATGTATGCTTGTACCCATGAGGTGGGAATGACTTGCTTCTTCCCCCTACTTGATTTCCATTGAGTTATAATTCCACATGTGTGTATAAACCGATCAACTAACTTCAAATTTAGTATTGAGTACAGGTGGTGGTTGTTTTTCATTTTTGTGATGCCTTGCTTACGAGAATGATCCCCAGTTTACCAGATCACCATAGTTTTGGTTTGTAACTTTTCTTTCTTCTATCTGATTTAAAGACAATTGCATAAATAATTATAAATCTGTTTTATGGGCACACAGAGTATAAAGATGTACTCTATATGGCAGTAACAACCAAACAAAACATATATGTGTACTGTTTTTATTTTTACTTGAGGATTTACCAATGTTCTTTACTTTTTCACGTGGATTCAAGTGACCTTTCACTTCCCCTCAAGGACTCCCTAGTTTTCTTGTAGAGCATGTCATGTACTGATGAATTAATTTATTTTTTGTTTACCTTGAGATGTCTTAATTTATCCTTCATTTTTGAAGGATAGTTTTGCTGGATGAATGGTGTAGAATTTTTAGTTGACAATATATGTATTTTATTTATTTATTTGTTTATTGCAGTTTTTGGTAGAGGCTGGGTTTGAACCCACCACCTCCAGCATATGGGACCGGCACCCTACTCCTTTGAGCCACAGGCGCCGCCCAACAATATGTTTTTTTAAGTACTTGTAATATGGCTTCCGTTGTCCTCTGTCCTCTGGTTTTCGTTAGGAATCAGCTGGTTGTTGTATACCTTGTATGTGATTAGTTTCTTCTCTTGCTGCTTTTAAGATTCTCAAGGCCTTTCAACAGTTTTACAAGGATATGTATTAATGTGGGTCTCTTGAGATTATCCTTTCTAGAGATTATTGAGCTCCTTAGATGTGTAGATTAAAGTTTGTCACGAAATTTGAGAATTTTTTGGCAATTGTTTTTCCAAGTGATCTATCTTTCTTTCTTTCTTTCTTTCTCTTTCTTTCTTTCTTTCTTTCTTTCTTTCTTTCTTTCTTTCTTTCTTTCTTTCTTTCTTTCTTTCTTTGTTATTAAGTCAAATACACATAGATCATGAATACATTCATGCATATGTGGGGTACAGTGTGCTGATTTTTTTTTATACAATCTGACATGGTTAGATCAAAGCAATCAACATAGCTTCATAGCTTTCACCTCATTACTTGATTATTGTACCAAAACATCTATGTTCTACACTGACAGATTTGACTTGTACCCTTGTCATATGCTCCATAGGTGGGGTCCTGCCTTTCACCCTCCCTCTGTCAAACCTCCCCCTCTCCCCTCCCTTCCCGCTCCATTTTCCTGCAATTCCTCTACTAGGAGTATACCAAAAGACCAAGTGATCTTTCTAGTACCTTCTCTCTTCTCCTTCTGGGAATCTTGTTCCATGTATATTTATTAATGTGATGGAGTCTCCTAAGTCTCCGGTGCTCTATTTTCTCTTTATCAGACTGGATAACGATAGTTCATCTGTCATCAAGTTTCTGATATTTTTTCTTCAGCATAGTTATATCTGCTGAAGGCCTGCTTTAATGATTTTTTTAATTTCAGTCGTTGTACTGTGTAACTCAGCAGGGTTTTGGTTCTTCTTAACGTTTGCTATATCTATATTAAGAGTGTATTTGGTGAAGCACTGCACTTACACTTTTCTTTAGCTGTTTAGAGAAGGTATCCTTTAGTTCTTTGACTGTCCAGCTATTGTACAGTATACACAGAAGATTAGTTTTAGGATCCCTTACACATACCAAAATGCACCTGTTTTCAAGTCTGCAGTGGGCCCTGCTGAACCTATATGTTAATATTTGAAAAGTTTGCCCTTTGTATATGTAAGTTTTACATAGGAATAGGACAAATTAAGATACCACAAAAATCACTCTTCTTACCAGGATTTAGCCATTAAAAATAATGTTCCCCTGGCTCAGTGCCTATAGCTTAAGTGGCTAAGGCACCAGCCACATACACCAGAGCTGGCGGGTTCAAATCCAGCCCCGGCCGGCCAAACAACAATGACAACTACAACTGAAAAATATCCGGGCGTTGTGGTGGGCACCTGCAGTCCCAGCTACTTGGGAGGCTGAAGCAAGAGAATCGCTTAAGCCCAGGAGCTGGAGGTGGCTGTAAACCACAGCACTCTACCCAGGGTGACAGCTTGAGGCTCTGTGTCAAAAATAATAATAATAATAATAATTAATAAATAAAATATAATGTTCCCTAGATGTCTACAATCCTTTGGTTAATTTCCAGGCTTCTGAAAATATTAATTTTGATAATTTTTCCAAATTCTCTGCTTTTATAGAGAGAATATTTGAAGTTCTTACTTTATCATTTTCACTAAAGTCACACCTATATGTTTCTTTACACTATAACTAGACATAAAGTTAAATGCCACTGAATTAATAAAAGTTCACTAAAAGCAAAATGTTCTTTCTTTCCAGAAACTTCTCTGAATTTTTTTTTTTTTTTTTTTTTTACTTCTGGTATATTTTAGGACTATGATGATGGATATGGCACTGCTTATGATGAACAGAGTTATGATTCCTATGATAACAGCTATAGCACCCCAGCCCAAAGGTAAGATTCAGTCTTTGTTACCAGCCCCACAGTAGATACTAAT
Source organism: Loris lydekkerianus (assembly GCA_963574355.1). Taxonomy (NCBI): domain Eukaryota; kingdom Metazoa; phylum Chordata; class Mammalia; order Primates; family Lorisidae; genus Loris; species Loris lydekkerianus. Next base: position 38,728 of record CAUYPK010041046.1, read on the forward strand.
GCCCTTCCACATTCAGATGCTCTAGGCGCAAGAGTGTCCAACCTTTTGGCTTCTCTCTCTCTACCGCATTGGAAAAAAAGTTGTCTTGAGCCATAAATTAAATACACAAACACTAATAATAGCTGATAAACACACAGAAAAAGTCTGTGCATAATTTTCATGATAGCTGTCACCACAGATAAGCAAAAAGTCCACACATCATCCTCATGCGGCCCTCAGGCTATAGGTTGGACACACCTGTGTCTAGTGAAGCATGGTAATCAGCTAGTGAGGGTAATTTGGCTTACCAACTATTTTCGTTTTTCATTTGTTTTAGTTGGAGAAGAACTGTATGCTCCACCAAGTAGCATGTATTACCACAGCCAGGCTCACTGTAATGTTACAGACATCAGGCTTGGGAAATAAACTGAAATTTTATTTACTATAAATGTTTGATCTCTGTGTTCAGTATATTTTGAAGAGGAAAGGTGGCCTCAGAGTGTGTGAATATTCAGTCTTAGGGCCAAAAATAACCTTGGAAATATGTAAATACTCTGCATCATCGGTGCCTGGAAAACAAAGTGTCAGAAGTTTTGTTTCCTATTCAAAGAACATTTCAGCTTCTTAGCAGCAATGCTCCTTGAAATTCTCACTCATGAACAATGCGTTAGTTCCAGTTTATTTTCCAAAGAACTATTTACCCAGAAATAAATGTTACCAGAGGCAAAATAGAGTTTTATAGTTACCTCTTCTGATAAAATACCTTGATATTCATTGATATATGAAATGGGTGTTTATTCTATCAAAAATGTTTTCCTAAATGCCTAGAAACCTCTTTATTTTGTATTTTAAATTCTAAGTGGAAGACAAAGACATACACAACATACACATACACTGGGTTTTAGAGGAATTATGTAGCGTAAATAAATATGGGTTGTATCATTATTTTGATAAAGTATAAATACTCTTTTGAACTCTTGTCGGTCAAGATTTGAACACGTAAATTCTTCCTTCTTGATAGAAAAAAGTTTTTGTTTTTCCTCATGCCAAGTTCTTTTGTCATATAACTGGTGATGGTCAAGCGGCCTTCACACTGGCTCTCAGCAGGTGCAGTGGAAGCCTGGGCATTACGTTGGATCCTTTAGTGTGTTGGGAGCAGATTCGCTCCTAAGATGTAGTCAGCAGTGACTGGCGCGTTGTAAATGCTACACAGGACTTTACGTATAGTATCGCATTGAAGTATGCAGAAACTTCATGAAGTATGTGGTGCTATTCTTGTTGTATAAATACAGGAGCACAAAATGAAGTACTTTGCCAGAAATCACAGAGTACGTGCAAAGATGAGATTTCAGTCAGATATTCTCTCATCAGATATACTCAAAGATGTCTACTCTTTATAAATAAGTCTTCCTCAGGTTTTGTTTAAAAATACATAAAGCTACAAATATTTCAATTTGCAGTGTAATATCCTAGAAAGCAAGTCTTCCAGCCCCCGGCATTTCCTGAGTACATACCCTGTCTCTGGCACTGTTTGTCTGAGTTTTGTAAGGTCTGCCGACTGGGTTGTATAAACAGGTCACTTCTGACAATAATCTTATATGACAGATGGTATTGCTGTGGAAGAGGAAACTGAATAACTAGGAGATTCTAGCCCTTTCTTATGACTACACTGTTGATAAGTGTGACAGGTGTGTGACTGCCAAATTCTTAACCCTGGTACGTTAGTTCTAGAGCTTCATTGCACATTTCTGTTAGTTCTGTCCTCATCTTCATTTATTGTACAGTCATGGACTACTAACAATGGGATATGTTCTGAAAAATGCATTCCTGGGCAGTCTCACTGTTGTGCACCCACACGGAGGGTGCTCTACACAGACCTCGGTGGTGGAGCCTCTTGCTCCCGGGCTACACACCTGGGCAGCACGTCAATGTATTGAATACAGTAGGTAGTTGTAACCCAATAAAAGGTATTTATTTATCTAAACACATAAAAGACACAGTAAAAATATGGTATAAAAGATAAAAAGTAGTACACTTAACTATGAAGGCAGCTTGCAGGCCTGGAAGTTGCTCTGGGTAGCTGAGTAAATGAATGTGAAGGCCCAGAACATTGTTATATACTACTGTAGGCTTTATAAACCCTACACAGGTAGCTACACAGTGTTTATTTTTAAAATGTGTTTCTTTCTTTAATAATAAATTACTCTTAGCTACTATAACTTTTTTACTTTATGAATTGTTTTTAACTTTTTGACTCTTGTAATTATACTTAGCTTAAAATACAAATATCTGCTGTACAGAAACAATTGCTTTTCTTTATATCCTTATTCTGTAATCTCTTTTTCTATTTTTAATTGTTCTTTACTATTTCAACTTCTTTGTTAAAAACAAAGACACAAACACACATACAGCCTAGACCTACATAGGGTCAGGATCGCCAGGCTATCCCCAGATGACAGAAGTTTTCAGCTCCATCATAATCACACAGAACTTCCAGTGTGCTTTTTTTTTTGAGTAATATGGCCAAATTTTTTTATTTATTTTTTTTATTATTAAATCGTAGCTGCATACATTAATATGATCATGGGGCATCATACACTAGCTTCATAAACCATTTGACACATTTTCATCCCAATATTCAACATAGCCTTCCTGGCATTTTCCTAGTTACTGTAGCATGACATTTACATTTCACATTTGCTGAGTTTCACCCTTGCCCTTGTAAGATGCCCCGTAGGTGTGATTCCACCAATACCCCTCCCCCCACTCCCCTCCCCCTCCCTCTTCTCCCTTTCCCCCTTTCCCCTATTCTTAGGTTGTAACTGGGTTATAGCTTTCATG
>CAUYPK010041047.1:0-33626 GCA_963574355.1 Loris lydekkerianus
CTTGAAAGGTTTCAGCAGAGAGATCTGCAGTTATTCTAATATTCTTTCCCTTGTAGGTAATGGTTTTCTTTTGTCTGGCAGCTTTCAGAATTTTCTCCTTCATATTAACTTTAGTGAAATTGATTATGATGTGTCTGGGGGATGTCTTATTCAGGTTGAGTTGTGCTGGAGTCCTGAAACTGTCTGCTATCTGAATTTTGGAATCCCTTGGCATATCTGGAAAGTTCTCCTTCATAATCTCATGAAGAAGAGACTCTGTGCCTTGCGAAGCCACTTCGTCACTTTCGGGGATCCCTATAAGACGAATATTGGTTTTCTTCGAATTATCCCAGAGCTCTCTGAGAAAGTGGTCTGTTTTGGCTCTCCATTTCTCTTCTTCTTTGAGGGTTTGGGAGCATTCGAAAGCTTTGTCTTCAATGTCAGAAATCCTTTCTTCTGCTTGCTCCATTCTGTTACTGAGGGATTCTACTGTGTTTCTCAGATCTTTCAGGGATGCAACTTCTTGTCTCAATGTGTAAAAATCTTTGCTCATTTGCTCTTTGAATCTGTTGAATTCTTGAGATAACCTTTGGAATTCTAATTCAATCTTATTTGCTATCCAGATTCTGAATTCAATTTCTGACATCTCAGCTATTTGTTTGTGCATGGGGTCTTATGCTGTTTCTTCCCCATTGATCCTTGGGGGAGTTGATCTACTCTGATTATTCATATTGCCAGAGTTTTTCTGTTGATTTCGCCTCATGATTGCTTTTCACCATTGCCTTTGGCCGTCCTCAGAGTTGGGGAGGTGTCTCTCCAAGATTATACCCCAGCAGGATCACTCTATTGTTGCTAGGTCTTTGTAGGGAGTGACCCTGTGTAGTTCCTCTAGGGCTGCTCTAATTAGGGAGTTCTGGTTGTAGAAGTAGCTTCGGTGTGCAACACACCCGAATTCAGCAACAGGGCTGGGGGTGGTGCGCACGGTTCCCTGTGCCTGGCGCCCAGTGACTTTGGCACAGAGAATCCAAGGCTCTAGTAGTCTCTGGCCGGGAAAAGGGCTTTGTGCAGAGGCAGGGAGGGCTCCAGATGGTATGCAGCTACCAGAGTCCCTGGTCAGATGGATGAGCTAGTGTGGAGGCTGGGAGGACACAGGAGGGGGGACGCAGGGTTGCGTAGCTCCCGCAGTTCCTGGTCAGGGAATGTGGAGCCCTGGTGGGTGCGGTCACCGGTTGGGGGTCACTGCACACCTCTTATGGAGGTCTGGGCAGCACCAAGCCCAGGAGTTTGAGGTTGCTATGGGTTGTGACGTCAGGGCACTTTACCCAAGGCAACAGCCCAAGGCTCCAGTGTGCCAAAACTGTCTCACTCTGCTCCTAAGGATTAGGGCTGTGAGGCAGTTCAGTCCCCGCCTTTAAGCTGCTCAGTCACTAGGTTACTTTGTCCCGCCCATTCCTTGCTCTGGGACCCTGAGGGTGGAGCTTGACGGAGCAGTTTTTTCACACAATGGCTTTCACTGAGCCCAGCTTAGTGGCTCATTTTGGGGCCCCAGACAATGCCCAAAGTTCTCCACACTTTTGCTCAAGCTCTCCCCCAGGCAGCTCAACTGAGCACCAAGTCCAAGAACACCAAAAAAGTTCACAGGTAAGGCCTTTTCCAGTTTGCAGTCTCACTGCTGCTTGTACTCATGGTTGCTGGTGTGATTAGGTTGATCGAACACACGTAGCCACTTGCCAGTTTTCCACTGTTTTTGTTCTCCTCCTGGGGTCCAGAAGTCCCTTGCTGACTCCCTGTATCCTCAAAGGGATGATCATAGGCAGATCCCACCGGCCAGAGATGTCTGGAGTCTTGTCTCCCCAGACTCGCCGTGCCCAGTTGCAGGGAAGCTGTTACTTGCCAGAAGATTTTTTAAAATGCTTTGAAAATTTTCACAAAGTTTTATTAAGACTCTCAGGGGGTCCCATTCTCACTCCCAGGCCCTGTCCCTCATGAACTTGCACACTCCCACACTCCCTACCTCTGCCCTCAGTCATCCTGGTCAGTATGACAGCCCAGTTCTCTTTCTAGAGCTCCTGACCACGTGTTCATCCTCCTCATGGATTTCCAGGCATGAATGTTCCATAGGCTCCTCAAGCTCCCCATACCCCAGATGGACTCATTCCTTCATGTCCAGGGAAGGCTTCTTATCCGGCTCTGTCCCTAGGATGAAAGTGTCTGCACACACTCCATCACTCAAGTCTGAAGCCTGAGAGTCAGTGTAGCCATCAAATGCTGTTGAGTGATTCTTTAACGTCTTTTATATCTATTCTTTACTTTCTAAGTATGTCCCAAATAGTCTCTTAATTGATGTCTTCCAGCACCCTTGGTCTTCCAATTAATTTTCTACACTGAGATAAGTGTAATCTTCTAAAATGTAAGCCTGATAATTGTAGAATTTTAGAATTCTTTTCAGGGCTCCCTGTGGTTTCAAGGTAAAGTCTAAATTCCTTAGCAGCCACGCAAGGCCCCTTCCTGATCTGGCTTGTCTATACCTCTATCCCTCCCACTACCTCCACTCCTGAGCAGTACAGTACTTCCAAACTGCCCTATTCTCACACCTCGGGGTTCTGCCCACATTGCCTGCCTCCATCTCCTTTTCTGGACAGTTTCCTCAGAACTCAGTCCAGGTATCTTCTCTTCCAGGAAGCCTCCCTGGCAGCACCCTTGGTGCACTATCAGAGCACCATCAGAATCACCTGCAATATCGTAATTTCTGGGAATACCTCCCCTGTTAGTTTGGGAGCTCCTAAAAGGCAAGCGCTGTGCCTTGTTCATCTTGATCTAGAATCTGGCAGTATACCTAGCACAAAGTAGGTGCTCATTAAATGTTTATTTTTAAAAAATGAGGCTATTTGGAACCCCAGGATGGTATGATTGCTTTCTCCCAAGATTTCTATCATTTCTGCTTCACCCATTGTTCGTATTGGTAAAATGGAAGGCAAGAATAATTAAGCCAATACAAGCAGGTATTTTAATATCTTTCACATGGATATTAATACATTAATTAATTTATCCATCTATTAATAAGTCACTTCATTTTACAAATATGAAATACCTCCTCTAGGCCACATCCTACACAGACATTAGGAATATAAAGCTAATTGAGAGTCACTGTCCTTGAAGAGCTAACGGTCTAACGGGGATGACGGACACGCTGGCATGCCGTGATAAAACGATGTGACTGGCACTGAGGTGGATACGGGAGGTTATGGATAAGGGAAGATAATGAATGCAGGGTTAGTGCCCTCTCTTCTTGGTACAGGAAAGTGGACCCCAAAACTGGAGTCTGATCTGACAGCCAGGTCAACTTTTGGCCTCATGCAGGAAAGAGTTCAAGAGCAAACTGAAAGAATAAAGCAAAAGCAGTTTATTGAAGTAACAAAGAAACAGAAGGAAAGCTCTTCCATAGGCAGAGCAGTGGCTCTTTCTCAGGTCAACAAAGAACAGCAATGAATTCCCAGGGTCTTATTTCGGATTTTTTATTTGCTTTTATGTTAACTAGAAGGAAGAATATTCATAAGATTTCTGGGAAAGGTGGGGAGGTAGTTCCTGGAACCAAGGGCCCCTCTCCCTTTTAAACCATGTAACTTCTGGGAGTTGCCATTGCATTTGTAAACTGTAATGGCGCTGGTGGGAGCTTCCTTTAGCATGCTAATAATGCATTATAACTAGTGTATAATGAGTATTGAGGGTAACCAGAGGTCATTTCTCTCCTGCCTTCTCTTTTATCAGAGATCTTGGTTCAGGTCTCATGACTCTTTGTTGAGCAGGGCCCGACAGTTCCCTTTCTCACTCTGAGTTTCTCCTGCCTACATTCTCTGCTGCCCCTGGATTAGAATTGCCTGTGGTTCTATTCCTCACTCTTACTTGAGGACTGAGGCTGTGTTATTCCTTTGCATTTATTCACTCATTCGACAACTATTTATTAAATGCCTACTGTGTGCAAAGTTCTTTTAGGTGCTGTGATTACAGGACATGATGATATATACTCAATTCTCTGCCTTTGTGGAATTGACAATGTGTCTAACATTTCTTGGAGGCTATAGAGCAGTGATTCTCAACCTACCTAATGCCGTGGCCTTTTAATACAGTTCCTGTGGGTCGCGACCCACAGGTTGAGAACCACTGCTGTAGAGAAATATGTGTTAAATGAATAAAGCGTAGACTCACTAGGATATGAGTATTGTCCTCAAACATCTTGGGAGGTGCCATGGGAAGAGGCACCTCTTGTTCAAGGATGTTTCAAAGGGCAGAACCAGGGCCGTGCAGGTACATTGTGTGTGAGCTGCTGTGGGGACATGAGAAAGAATTTCTTGTTAGTAAAAGCTGTTCCATGTTATGATATGGTGATAGTAAATGATAACATAGAAGCTTGTAGAAGAAATTTGTACAAGCTTATACAAGTGAGCTCAAGGAAATTAAATCAAATGACTTTCAGGTCTTTTCCAAATATGGAATTTTATCTTTGAAAACACTGAAGTTTGTCCAAAATGTTCAATCATCAACATATGTGGCAAATTAGCCATTGACTTGTGGAAAATTTCTCCACAGGGGAAACAAGCAAACACTGTCACCCATGACAGTTTCACAGAGATTTTGCCCTGAACATTTGGGTACATGGTGACTTCTTTGTTTTTCTTGGCATTTGCATTGCAGCTCCTGGCCAAGTCTGTCTCTCAGGAGGAAAGCAAGGGGCAAGTATATGAGCTAGTGTTCAGAAAAGAAGAGAAACTTCAAAGTCTTCCTAGACTCAATTTTAAGTCCATTTGATAAAATATTATTTAGCTTTTATAAAGAATAAAGTCTTTCTCTGTATATATATATATATATATGTATGAATGAAAGATTATTAAGTTAAAAAGAACAAATTATAGAATAACATTTATGATATGACCACTTTTGTGTACTTTTAAAAAAGAATATATGTAAATATATGTGCATAATTTTCTGCATAGAATTATAAGAAATTGTTAATAGTTTTACTTTCCAGAATGGGAAAAGATGATTTTCAATGTTCATTTTGTACATTTCTATACTGATTCTAATTATGTACCCCCTTCATCTATTTTTCACCAAAAAAAAACAATTAAGTTTATAAATATTTTTCCACTGTACAAAGTTTTCCCAGCTCTGCCCAACCCCACTTCCCCCATCTTTTTAATGCCAACAGATTTTATCTGGATTGTGGAATTAGGGGCTAGTTTTTAATTTTTAAATAGTTTTCTATTAAAAAATTAAAATGTAATAATATTTTTTTATTCTCCAGAGGCTAGAGAAAAGGGAGCAGGGACCAACTTGGGTACCATCAAGACTAGCTCCACTTCTAACATGAGTAGAGTTAGTGAAACAATTCTGGGAGGAGAGAGGGCCTCTTGCTTCAGATCACTCCGTCAAAAAATGTCTGAGCCAAGAACAGAGGCCAGATCTCCTGGGCTCCAGTATGGCTCCTCAACTACATCAACAAGGGAAAAGGAAAAGGGTGGTGGGGAAGGGATTTGACCTTTGCAGAAGACCTACTCTGTGTACAGGCATTTTATACAATCACCAACCAGCTGCTGTTCTTAGAAAGTTTTTAAACAGCAAAAGCCATCTTACCCTGAGCTTTCCAGAATCAAGTCTTAAAGCAGACACAGATGTTTACTTCTGGGCCAAGAAGAAACGTGAGATTAAAAACCGGTACCCACACAAACTCATCTACCATATATCCCAGGATTCTTGTTTTTTCCTAGGGGTCCTATATAGTGCAGACTTGTTTGTAGAACAAATTCTGGTATCTAGAAAAAGACTATATAATGAGGAAGAGGAACAGTTAACCTGATTCTATTTTCTAATTATGTACCCTTCCCCTGTGGCCTGGCCAAGGAGACACCTGACTTCCTGTTTTCACCTATGGGCCTAAGTGGGAGGACCTCCCTCCCTCCTCCCAGCCCCGCTCTCCTCTGCATCCCTGGATCTTAATCTCTGTGTTTCTCACTGGGGACTGGTAACCTGACCTTAGTTCTCAGTTGCTTGTGGGATAGGGTCAGGGTCTTTACGGAGAGTAGTTGAGGTTTGGGATAGCCATCACGGGGAATCGGACCCAAGAACAACTGATAACCCTCATTATTTCTGTGGCTCTCTCAGGGTCTCTAGTTTTTCTGGGACTGGATAGATGGATCATGCTGGATAGATTTCACAAGTGGGATTCACACCTCACTCATTGTCTATCAGCACAGAGGACTTGTTAGACCCGTGAGCCCATCTGTCAGTGAGCCCACCTCCCAGTGGGATATCATGTCACTGTTTTGGGCCTGTCTCCCAGGTGGGCAAGATCTAAGACATTCCTCTGAGTTGGTTGTGTCTCTTCTATCCATCATGTGCGATCACTTATGCCTATTGCATTTCAGTTAGGGTGGTGACTTTGATTGGAATCAAAGATAGGAAAGTTCACAGGACAGAGAATGAAAAACATCCTTCCCTGTAGCAAAGTCTTCTGTCTGGGAGAGGCATGAACCTGTATGCAAGTGCCTACCTTTTTGCCCAGGCAGATGGGAGGTGGATGTCATTTCATTTACATGTAAGAGCAGAGCAGAGAGTGGTGCACGGTAGGGCTCTGCCATTATCCAGTGACTCAGCTTGTGACCTTTTAGGGGAGATCTCAAAAAAGAAAAAAAGAAGAAAAAGAAGGTAGAGAGCCTGAGCTTGTCTCAGGGTTCAAACGGTGGTGAGATGTTTCTAAACAAACTTCCGGTTTTAGAAGTCAGCTATAGAGAGTTGAGTTAATCCGCTTACGGATACTAGCATTATTGGTCTGTGAAGTCACTCTTGAATTTTTTTATTCTTTATTTCTTTTACTCCCCATCCCTCAATTCCATTCCTCTCTCTCGCCTACCTTGATTTTTAGGTGTTATTTAATGCGTATCATTTTGTCTACATAGTTGCATACAAACAATATTTATTTGTAGTACTTTAAATGTACATGCTCTATCTCATTTCTAACCTTTTCATGGTTATCTCCCAGTTTTTCACGGCTCTTAAGGCTGCTATGTGTGCATCTAATTGTTTGTCTCATTTCTGCTGCAATAATTCTCCCTGGCACGCATTCCCTGTATTTTATTTCTCTATCTGTGATGGAAACACAGGTAGTCTCCAATTCCTATCACAAATAACCGTGCAGGCAATGTTCACATACATTTCTCTTTAGAGAAGTGTACAGAATGTCTTGGGGTGTACACCTGGTGGAGGAATTGTTTGCACGCTGTACTGAATGCACCTGATAATACCAGAACGCTCCACGGGACATTTACTAACGCAAACTTCTCTCAGTTTCTCTTCTTGCTAGCAGGATACAGGATACACATCTCTGTCAGTATGTGGCATTACATCTTTGTCTGTATTTTGCCAATGTAACAGGCATACAGGGACGTCTCGTTACTGTTTGCATTTTCATTGTTCAGTCGCTGAAACTTTCGACTCTCCCTTCACATCTGCCATGGTGGGGCTGGGGTAGACCACTTAGGTCCCTGCTTCGAGACTTGAGGCCCTCATTTCCCCAGATGCCAGGGGTCTGGGCTGCTGAGGACTCACAGGCGAGACCCTTCCTTATGAAGCCTCCAGGGTGCAGCACCCATCCATGACTAGTCAGTGCAGGGGTACAGCCCCCGCCCCTGCCTAAAGTCATGACATCTCTGAAGAGATAGGCCAGGGTCAGCATTCCCCATGGGATCCCCCATGCCTGTGCTGCACCTCCCGCCCTGCTCCAGTTCCTTCTCTGCCTAGTCCTATCTTGATTTCCCCGCTCCTCTCAGAGACCACTCCTGAAGAAACTTGCTCACAATCTATCTCACAATCTGCTTCCCAGGAAAACTGACCAATGCTGCTTTGTCAGAGTTTTAGGATTATTTCATCTTCTGTATAATGTCTGTTTATATCCTTCCCTCATTTTTTCAATGGCAGTCATACTTGTTCAAGATCCTTGCACATTCTTCATATCAGTCCCTCATTGTTTTAGACGTTACAAAGATCCACTCCTATTCTGTCATTAGTCTTTTAACTTTGTCCATGGGAACTTTTGTTGATGAAACATTCCTAATTTTGATATAATTAAATTCATGAAATTTTGTCTTATGTTTTGAAGTTTTGTTTTAAAAGAGTTTTCCTGGCTCGCAAAGATATGTTTCTGTACCCTCTTCTGCTAATTTCATTTTATTATTATTATTTTGTGAGACAGAGTCTCACTCTGTCTTCCTCAGTTGAGTGCTGTAGCATCACAGCTCACAGCAACCTCCAACTCCTGGGCTTAGGTGATTTTCTTGCCTCAGCCTCCCTAGTAGCTGGCACTACAGGCACCTGCTACAACACCCAGCTATTTTTTTGTTGCAGTTTGGCTGGGGCCGGGTTCAAACCTGCCAACTTCGGTATATGGGGCCAGTGCCCTACCCACTGAGCCACAGGCACCGCCCTGCTAATTTTATTTTTAGTTTTACTTTAACCTTTTATACTTAGGTCTTTAAAACACACAGACCCCTCTTTTGTATGTGGTGTTAAATAGAAGCCCAGTTTTCGTTTTCTCCATGTAGGGAGTCAGTTTTCCACTGCCATTCACTAAACAATGTTTCCCCCCACACTGATTTATGATTCCACCTTCATGCTATGTTATGACACGTACATGAGCCTGTATCTGAGCTCTCTATTCTATCCTGTTCGTCTATTTGAATAATTTTTAATTATTGTTTTTATTATGATGGCTTAATGATATGTCTTTTTATCAGAAAGGATAAGAGCCCCTCTTCACTGTCCTTGACGGAGAGTTCCTATGAACTCTCCTATGGTTCTCTGCGTCTACTCAGAGTGTCTTTCTCTATCCTGTCCCACCACAATTTTTTTTTTTTTTTTTTTTTTTTGCAGTTTTTGGCCGGGGCCAGGTTTGAACCCACCACCTCCAGTATATGGGGCCAGCGCCCCACTCCTTTGAGCCACAGGTGCCGCCCCCCCACCACAATTTTTAAGAGTAAGTTTAGCTAAGTATTTTGGATTTTATATGCTGGCTTTGTTGGGGTCAGAAGTCCTTGGTTCAGCTGGCAGTAGTGAATCTGCTAGCCGGCATGCCTAAATGGTGACTTGTATCCTTGGCACAGCACACACAGAAGCCGAGAGAAAAACTTCAGGAAGAAGCCAAGCCAAGAGATGGTATCTGCCCTGTGCTGGACACTAGAAAGCCCTGACAATTCTCTGCAAAGTGAAATCTAATCTGATCCTAGAGAAGTAGTCAAAGCCGCACAGTTTTAATGAGCCTGGGAACCTAATCAGAGGCAGTAATGAATGATATTAACAATGCAGTCCTGCCAGGAGAACACCCTGTCTGGATCCTGGGTTGCTTGGCCTCTGCTCCTGAGGATAACAAGGAGCTGTTGAAAGGTTACTTATTGCCACCTTATATCTCCATCGCTTCTGCAGCTCTTCTAACCCTCTGTTCCCAAAATTTCAGCTTTTAGGCATGTAGCACTTTCATTCTGTGATAATGAGGAGACAGTAGCAGGCCATGGTTAGTCATCCATGGCGTGAAGATGACGGATGCTCCGTTCTGGAGGTGCGTATAGGTTCAGACACATCAGAGCTGTGATTAAAGGCAGAAGCTGATGAGGGGGAATGAGGTGACTCACTGTTGAAACCTTGAGAACCAAGTTCAAGGAGAGGGCTGAGGCTTTCCAAATGTGGAACTTGTTCTTTCTCTGATGATGCTGAGGCTCCATTCAGGCTTGGGTTATACTGTTAACTTCTGTTTTCACCACACCAAGGACTGTAAGGCCAAGAGAACAACCCTGGTTCAGTCTAAACAGCTCTCCTACCACTGACCCAGTTCTTCCACACCTCTTCTGGGTGTTTTCGTCTCACCCTTCTCCCATGCTGTTTTCATCATCTCCTACTGTATTGTGCTTGTGTCCCTTCTTTTTTTTCGAGGCTCTTACTTCCAAGTTCATAGTCTCTAAGACTTGACCTGTGTAGCTCTGCTGAACCCCTGTAGGCCAGAGTTCAATGGGCTTACTGCCTTTCCTCTCTGCACCTACATAACAGGGTCACATAGGACCACTCCAGGGAAGAAGGTCTTCAACTCTCCTCATCATTCTCCCCTCTTTCTTTTGTTTTGGGTACATGTTGGGAGTTCAAGGAAGCCCAAGGACTATCCTTCTGTTTCCTTGAACTCATCATTAAATGTAATGGCCAGCATTCAGAGGCTTTACAGCTGTTTCAGAGACCAGCCACTGTGTTTTACACAAAGGTAGGCTTGGCAGAAGGCCTTGTAGTAGATTTTTTGAGTTTTTATTCTGAGGGCAATAGGAGGGCTTTATTCAGTGTTAATCTCTCTGGTGCAGGGGCCAGGTGGTGGTAAGAAAGGGTTGGGAATAGCTTATTTTTTCAGAATCGGTGAAGAAAGGAAGCAGGCTATGCTGTGTTTTAAGATGCTCAGTGTGGTTGTCGGAGAAGATTCCTTTCAGAAGCCTTGAGAACTAGCACATGGGTAGATAAAATAGTCACAAAAGGAGATGTTTTAGTGGGGATCAAGCTGTTGACCAATCCAGTATTCCTTTGGAAAATTCTTATAGGTCATTCATTTCCTAATCCCACCCTATTTTCTATCAATTCCAGACTTTTGGAGGAAAAGAAGATTACAGTTCAGCCCTTGGTCAGGCCACTGGGCAGGATGCTGGGCTGATTGAGAGAGTCACTCAGTCTGCTCTGGTACCACTCAGATGCTGACCATATCTAGCTGGATAACAAAGACCTTGGTTAGGGCTAGTGAGGATCCTGAAATATTCTTCTACCTCTTAAAACCTCTGCCATTCCACATGTCTAATTGTAAGACTAGAGAATCCACAGCCCAGCTTTTAGAGGGCTGAGTGTCTACCATAATGTAAGCACAGATACTTCTTACAAAAGAAAGAATTTTGTTCCACAAACTGGCTTTCCTATGTTTGGTTTCTTGCAGGGGTATTAAATATAACTTTTCACATGCTGCAGGCTTCAGGGCAGACTACGTGGCCAATAGACTTCGTGTGGGTTCTACTAAATTTGGCCTTCTAGTTCCTGAGGGGTCCCCTGAAAGTTACGCTGCACTAAGTCACTCCCCAGAAAAGTTGCACATGGGTGAGGGAAGGTGGGCAAAGGCAGAGATGGCCCTGTATAGCTGGATATCAGAGTTCTCTCTCGGGTCCATTGTTTCTGCTCCCTGACACACTACTTTCTCCCAGGAGTTTTTGAGGAGCTCAGTTCAGCTATTGGCAATGTGGCAGGCCAAACACAACCAGGAAGGGCTGTTTTCCTGGGAATGACTCTTAGGAGATGGCTCTGCTGTGCCTTTGTTGGAGCCATGGAGCCTGCAGGTAAAGAAAAGTGTGGAAAGTTCCTTGTGCTCCTTTGTGATTCAGGGGCTCTGATTTTTGCTTGCAAAACCAGAGAAAAGAGACCTTACAACAGGAATCAAAAATGACACACCAAAGGACTACAAATGGTAAACTACCCTCAGCAGGAAGGACACACTGGGTAAAAAGGAAAGAAATGCAAAGTAAAATAGGTCATGGGCTCCACTACATACTTGTTAAGCTGGTGTCTACCTTGACACTGAATTTTCAACCCAGGCCAGCCCACAGCAGACCCTGGACAGGTGTCTGTTAACGATGGACGTCATTCATTTAGCACCGTTTGGAGCATTTGTCTTAGCTGTTGCCCAGTTCTGCGTCTCAGCTTCATCGGGCAGATCCTCTCCCTTGATATCCTTCCTACACTCCTGACTTCCCCAATTTTACATGGAAAAAATAAATATAAATGACAAAAGTCAATGATAACACAGTTGTTTGCCGGGAAAAGTGGCACATTTAAATGGAACTGGAGGCCCTACAGATTGGTTGCCTCATTCTGGACAGTAAACTGGCCATAGCTGAGCAAGAGCTGAAACCTCCCCGTGATTCAATCATTCCATCTAGGGAAGCACACCCTGGATAAACAACCCCAAAGGAATAAAAGAGGTATTGGAATAAAAATAACCATACTGGTGTTGTTAGCCCAAATAAATTAGAAATAATTAAAATATTCAACCTCAGGCAAACTGGGAAGCAAGTTATGAGACACCCACATAAAAGATACAATTAAAAACTGACAAATATGAGGACTCAGTTGACACAAGAAGAATCTGAATATGAAATAATCTTAAAAAAAACACACTGAAATTTCATGTTGATTACACAACATGAAATCTTGAGAAGTGTCAGAAAGGAATTAATAGAATAAAGATGTTTAATATGCAGTGGGGTTTTTCCTCCAGAAAAGTTGTGTAAGTTCATAAGAAACATGTTTACTTAATAAAACTAAAAGGTGTAGAGGGTAAGGTATCCTCTTTCTTGTAGTTGTTGATATGTTGGCTTAGATAAAGGGCTTGGCTCCTTTTCCTTTTTAACTTGAGTTTCTTCCTTGTGGACATTCTTGGCTCAAGGAGAAGCCACAGGAGCCTCTGTGCAGCCTTTTACCTTGGTGACAGTGCCCTCCACCTTCTGCTCTACCACCTAACTGGCTGGTCTGCACAAAATCCTTCCTTTCACTTCTAATCTACTTTTCAAAAATCAGCCAAAACCTGTATCTGGAGAATGTTTGTCAGCACCAGTGAATAATTGAGATGGTGCAAACCAGAGGTCAGAGGGCCATAGTTCTAGCCCTGACTTTGCTACCACTTTGCCGGGTACCCTTTGGCAGGTCACTTCCAGACTTGGAGCAAGTCCATCTCTCCGTTTCGTCTTCTGTAAAATGGCAGTACTGGACCAGTTGGTTTCTAAAGTCCTTAAAATTCTGCCATATCTGTGATTCTATATTGATCCAGAACTAGGGAAGGAGCCCTGAAACAGACTTCTCATCTCTTCGAGGCTAAGAATCAGCTCCAATACCCAAAGCCCTGGAGGCCAGGGCAGCACTGTAAGTAGACTGCAGGTACAAGGGCCCATCAGGAGTTGCTTAGAAGAAAAAGAAACATTCTCCATGTTTTGGGCCTTTATCATCAGTTAATGCCACTTCAACGTTTCTTGAAAGGGTTAATAACTAGAAAGTTCCAGCAAGAAGCAGATGCCCTTTAGCAGAAGACTCCCAAGAGTTTTGCTGAACCTCAAGTTTCCTGACCGAGACACTCTGGACAGCTCTGAGACAGGTATAGGGGCTGTAATGATCAGGCTCTGTGTCAAAACAGTTCATCTCCGTCACAACTGCCCGAGAACCAAACAAGCTGAATAGGAGTCTTATCACAGAAGCTTCAACTGGAGAAAGAGCATGTGAAGCAAGTCATAAATTCTCCTAAGTGTGTTGTGATCAAGAAGAATAAAGGAGGTGAGAGAAAAATAGAGACTGTAAGAAAAAGTGGCTACTGTGGTATGCAAAGAGGGCCCCCACTGCCACTGCAGTCTCTCTTTGTACAATACAAAGTAGATGATGAGGGGAGGACAAAGGGGTTGGGAGAGGGGAGAGCTTTTGTCTGCTTTTGGCAGAGAGAGGGAATGGCCTCTTGGCTGCTTTAGTAACCAGGCTGCAATAATAGAATAGGTAAAGGTCTTCAAAGGTTTTCTCACTAAGAATGACTGAGTGAGGCACTGGGGGACAGGAGTGTCCTGTCCACAGCAAAAGTGGTGATCTGAGCATCTTTTTAATGTAGAGCTGTATGAATTACTTTTCACTGAGTAACAGATTATCCCGAAGCATAGGGGCTTAAAACAACAACTATAAATTTAGATCACATTCTGTGGGCTGACTGGGTAGGTCATCTGGTCTGCTGGGCTGTCATACATCTGTGGTCAGCTGGCAGTTGGCTGGCAGTTGGCTGGTTGAGGATGGCCCCATTCACATGTCTGCCAGCTATTGGATTATTAGCAAGAGTTATAGGCTGACAGGGCCACCTGTCTCTCACCAACCTGCAGGCTAGTGCGATGTTGTACACGCAGCTGCAGGCTTCCAAGAGAAGCAAGACAGGAAGGAAAGGGCTTCAAAGCCCCTTGAGGGTTAGCTTGGAACCTGTACATTGTCATGTCCAATACTTCCTATTGATCAAGTGTCCTGATTTGCCCAGGATTGAGGGGTTTCCCAAGATACAAGACTTTCAGCATAAAACTTGAGAAAGTCCTGGACAAACCACATTTATTAGTCAACTCTAACTGACAGTACCGATTCAAGGAGTGGGGAATTAGACTAGGTAGGTATTTCTCCAAAGATGATATAAAAATGGCCGATAAGCACATGAAAAGATGCTCAACATCACTAATCATCAAGGAAATGCAAATCTATGAGATACCACTTACACCAATTAGGATGGTTATTGCTTAAACACACACACACACACACACACACACACACACACACACACACAACAAACAGAAAATAAGTGCTGGCAAGGATATGAAAAAAAATGGAACACTTATATACTGATGGTGGGAATGCAAAATGGCACACCCACTGTGGAAAACAGTATAGTGAATCCTCAAAATATTAAACATAGAATTATCATATGATCTACCAATTCCAGTTGTGGGTATATTCCCCAAATAATTGAAATCAAGGACACAAAGAGATATTTGTATATCCACACGGACAGCAGCATTATTCATAATAGCCAAAAGGTGAAGGCAGGCCAGATGCGGTGGCTCACACCTATAATCCTAGCACTCTGGGAGGCTGAGATGGGCAGACTGCTTGTGCTCAGGAGTTTGAGACCAGTCTGAGCAAGAGTGTGACCTCATCTCTACTAAAGGTAGAAAAACTAGCCAGGTGTTGTGGTGGGCGCCTATAGTCCCAGCTACTTGAGAGGCTGATAAAGGAGGATTGCTCGAGCTCAAGAGTCGAAGGTTGCTGTGAGCTATGACACTACAGCACTCTACCCAAGGTGACAGAGTGAGACTCTGTCTCAAAAGGAAAAAAAAAAGGTGAAAGCAAGCAACCCAAGTTTTCGTCAACAGACGAATGGGTAAACAAAATGTAATCTATCCATACCGTGGAATATTACTCAGCCTTAAAACAGAAAGAAATTCTAACACATGCGGCAACATAGATGATCCTTGAAGACATTAGGCTAGGTGAAATAAGCCAGACATCAAAGAACAAATATCGTATTATTCCATTTATATGAGGTACCTTGAGTAGTGAAATTCCTAGGGACAGAAATTAGAATGGTGGTTGCCTGGAGGGCATGGGAAGAGGAATGGAAAGTTAGTGCTTCACGTGTACAGAGTTTCAGGTTTGCAAGATGAAAAAGTCCTGGAAATGGATGATGTTGATAGTAAGAATGCACTTAATTCCACAGAACTATACATTTAAAAATGGTTAAAATGGTAAACTTTCTGTTCTGTGTATTTTCTCATGGTTGGATGATTGCAGTTCCCCTATTGATGGGAAGAGCTGCAAACTTTTGTGGCTATCTTTGCCATCTGCCACAGGGGCAAACAGGAATTTAATTAAGTAGAGCCAAGCTGTTGCAGCAGTGCATAATATTTGAGGAAGGGCACTGGGAGACAGCAAGCAGAATCCAAATATTGACTGTTTTGATACTCTTTCCTTTGGGAGCCAGTAATAGCTTATGATTATTCATTCAGGTAAGAAAAAAAGAGGAATTAAAGAAGGTACATGTTGGTGAGTGAATGAGGTGGTGAGGATGTGTGGCAAGACTTTGGAACTGGCCAGGAAAATAAAGTAAAAATAACTAAGTTTTAAAGGAATCACTAAAATGTATGGTAGGGGTCTGGACCATCATTTCCTCCTTCCTTTGTGCCCTTGGCACAGAGCTGGGCACGGAGCAGGCAATCGATAAAGAGCATGCCCCAGGTATCCAAGGAAACGGACTCACAGCACCCTGATTCTGTACTGCCCCTGTTTCTTCGTCCCTCTCTGTTTTGCTGTTCGTGGAGTCTGTGTTTATGGGAAACTCTGAGTGTGCTTGATTCTATAATTTAGCGACAGGAGGAGCAGACAACAGGGAGGAGTAAGGAAAGGCATTGGAAAGTGTGGGTGGTAAGGCTGGGTGAAGGCAGAGAGTTGCTGAAGGAAACCGGGAAGCAGGTGACCAGGAAAAAGCACCAGACTCTTAAGAATGTTGTAACTGGAAGGAACCCAGAGAACATGCCTTCCACCCTTCTTATTAGGAAGGGAAGGAAAATTAATGCAGAAAACTTCGGACTTGTTTGGGGTTACCCAGGAAGCAGGAGGTGTCAGGGCTGGCCCTTGGGACACAGTTTTCTCATTTCTAAGCTGGTGCTCTGTCCTCTACACCCACTGGCTTTCCAAATCCCCATGGAATCTTCCCCACACCAGTCATGGAAGAGGGCGTGGTAACACCCCTCCAAAACGAGCTTCCTTCCCCCCAGATTTGATTCCACTCCTATGGATAAAACCATGCCCTCGGGTACTCAGGCACAAGCCATCTCACCTCCTTTCCCTTGAGAGCTTAGAGCAGAGGGCGTACCTGTTCTCTTATCAGCCACTTAGTTAAGGGGTTCTATTGTATTTCCCAGTCAATTTTCCCACTCAGCTGCACAGGAGAAGTTATTTGTAGGTGTTACAGGGAGTATAATGCAGATCAATTCTTTCTTCTCAATCAGTGACTAAGATTAAACTTGTTCTGGGTGTGTTGCTCAAGCTTAAAAGTCAACAGTAGGTTGGCATAGCTCATCTCAGAGAGGCTGAAGCGGAAGAATTGAATAGGGCTGAAGGCCACACCCCCTTCTTTACAGTGGAGAGGAAAATTTGGAAGAGCCCAATTGAGAAGCATGTGGCAAGTTGATTTATGGACCCAATTGCCTTTTCCAGCTGAGCAGGCTTCAATAACTGGAAAAAGCCAGTAACAAGCCCACAGCATTCAGCACCATTCAGGACACCTAGGAATCCCAAGGTGTGCATCTACACACATTAAGGGCCTGCTATGAACAAATTACTAGGAGACTAAGTGGACAGACTAGCTCAAGAGGCACTAAGGCTGTCGAACACCCAAATAGCCCAGGTTGGAGCCACACAGGAAACAGAGTCTGGGAATGCCAGCCTGACCACCCGCACCCAAGGATCCAACACTACCTCAAAAGGGCACATGAGGCCAAGAGGGGAGAGCCAAGCTTAAGAAACTGGGAGATGAAGCAGTGGGCTGAAAGTTAGAGAAGAAAGGAGTGGGAGAAGCAAACCAGAAACTCAAGCATTAAGTGGGATGGGCACTAGATTAGTTAGGATGCAGGTTCAGCTACATGGGACTAAGATCCAGAGTAATTGTGTTTTTAAAAAGATAGAAGTGTGCTTTTCACATTAAACCTGAGCTGGCGAAATGGTCCTGCTCAGTGAAGTCATGGGAGGCTCTGGTTTTCTCTTCTTGCTCCAGTGTCTCTAGTTTGTTGTCCTCATTTGCATTGTTCAACACAGCTCACCACCACACCCAGGCTCCCATCAGCGGAAGGGGGCAAGGCCATGCGAGAGTAAGCTCCTTCCCTTTAAAGCCAACGAGTTGGCCCCTTCCCCTCTGTGTCGCCCATGAAAATTAGGCACCTTCTCGCCCACCGCCCAGGATCTACAAGCTACGTGCCCACGAGATTCAGTGCCCATTCGGACTTTCACAAGAAGGATGGCAGCACAGGCATCAACATCAAAAGCTTCTGAGTATTGGTATTCTCACCCAGCAAGATACTGGCAACATTATCATCAAGCAATGGCTTGGATGCGAAACCACCAGAATGCCTACAGAAAGGCCATGCAATTCTATTTCAGTTTCCCATGGCATCTCCCTTCTGCAGTTTCTTCCCAAAGCTCTTGTGATGATGAGGCTAGAGATCCTCAGTCTTTCGGTGACCAGCACTTAGCCCAGCAGGACTACCACTGGGGTTCACATTTCAGAAGGTCTAGGAAGCAACAACATGTTAGCAGGAGGTTCCAGGTACCTGTAAGAGAAGACCAAACTTCCTACGAAGATGAGGAGGTAGAGACTGAGTCAGACGGGGGGCACAGAATGTGACCTGAGGAACATGGTAATCAGGGAGGAGCTCTGCCAGTACTTTTCAGAGACCGAGAGGTACAGAGAAGAGCGATGGTGGTAGCAGCAGCTGGACGCACAGCGCCTGAATGACTATGTGAATGCTGACCATGACCTACGCTACAACCCCCACAGGTCAGTCAAACCCCCGACTGAGAGGCCAGGCGAGTGACACAAAGCCAAGATGAAGCGCTCGTGTGGGGACAGCGCTGCCAAGATCCAGGCCATGGAGGCTGAGGTGCAGCTGAGCTTTGACAAGCACTGTGACAAAAAGCAGCCCAAGTACTGGCCTGTCATTCCCCTGAAGTTCTGAGCCCTGGGCTCAGGGACCCCTGCAAGTGCTGTCTGCATGGGGTCCCCAGACTCACCCCCTTCCTTTTGGGTACACTCTCTTCATCTCTCCTTCCCTACAGTTGTCAGGGAAAAGGAACTTTATGCTGAGATACTATCATGTTCACCAGAATCCCAGTGGGCCCTCACAGGGTAGAGGTAATACGCCAGTCATTTGAAATTCAGCAGGACCTACGCTGTTGCCAGCATGAGAAATTTTCAGACATAAGATGATAATTTTGTATCTCCTGCATTGGTTTCTGATGCTAATAACTGTTCAGTTCATTAAAGTTCTTGCCTAGAAAAAAAAATAATAAAGCCAACGAGATGGAACTCACCATTTCCACTCACATCCTATCAGCCAGAACTTGGTCACATTGTTGTATTCATTTGCCACCTGTAAGAAAGACTTGGACTCCACTTCAGGTATAAATCAGATGGTAATTTATTACACCTGTGCAGGTGGGTCACAGGGCAAACGGCCCTGAAGAGAAAAACAGGCTATCTTTTATACCATTTTTGTGCTGTTTTGGCAGGCAAGCTGGTGAGCACGGAAGCAGAACGTGGCCGGTTAGCTCAGGGGTGGTGTTACAGAGTTGGCTGGGGGGGAGGGGCTACAGCATGGCGGTTGGCACTAGAACAAACTTAGCTTGGGAAACTAAGCTTGAGTAAGCTTTCACCATTGTTTCACCTGTGGCTAGGAGTTTTTGGGAACTCAGGGAACTTCCTTGTTCTGAAACCTGTTCTCAGAATTAACCTAAGGGGTGGTGGGAGTTTGAGAGGTGTGGGGACTCAAGCTAAGACAGTCAGGAGCCTTTAGGGGTCTTTTTGCCAGGTATTACAACATGGCCACATCCAGCTACAAGGGAGGCTGGGGATTGTAGTTTTGACTCTGGGCAACCATGAGCTCTGCTAAAATTTCTACTATTGTGGAAAAAGGGAAGAATGGTTTGGGGGACACCAGTCTCTGCCACAGGCATAGACTAGATGGAAACAAGACAAAATAAGGTCCATGTAAGGCAAGTCCAGATACCACGTGCCGTAGTGCCTCTGTGAACCTGCCAGGATGGTGAGGGTTGTAAGTGACAGGCTCTGCCTGGACACTGAGAAGAGAAGGATTTTAATCATTGGAAGGATTAAAAGAGGTTTCACGTAGGTGTACATGTAAACCAAGCCCTGCAGGATAGGTGGAATTTTGACAGTAAACGAAGAGAAGGGCACACAAAGAGGACATGTCGATTGTTTCAAGAGAGCAGTGGGAATGGAATCCAAGATAACAGGAGCCACTGAAAGTGTTTAAATGGAGTGTGTTTAAATGGCCTCTAAGGAGCCAATGCAATGCTTTGGAGCCAAGACAAGCAAAGGAAGAGACCACAGGGTATGATGAAGCTTGAGGATGGGGCTCTAGACTGAGTTTATTCCTCCCCAGGAAGAGATGAGCCTCACTGATTTTGCATAAGCAGGTGCTGTTTTCCATTGTGCTCTAAAGAAATTGAAAGCTTTGCCCTCTAAGGTCCCACAGAGGCTTTCTTTGTGTCTCCCTCAGCCCTGGACCCAGATGTTTAGCACTAAGCCTTAACCTGATGCTCTGGTTCCCAGTAGGCATCTCTATGGGAATGGAGGGAGGGGATGGGAGCCAGGCTGGCATCATTCCGTGGATGTAACAGAGCCGGAAGAGTTGTGAAACCCAGGAGGTTCTGCTAAGCTGTTCTGCAGTAAATAGTTATAAAAATAAACCGATCCTGCTATTCAACAACAATGAGCAATACCCTAGGGTTGCCAGCGCTGGAAGTACTCATGCGTCTCTGGGCACACGGCTAAGGGTGCAGTCCAGCCCACGGCAGCATGCACAGATTCACATCTCCTCTGCACTTTCAACTGATGACCTGCAGCACTGCAGCCAGGTATGGAGAAATATAAACCCCCATATTTGAGTCAAAAAACTAAAACAAAACAATAATCATCAATTATGCAGAGCTTGAGAGCAGCTGCTGTAAAAAAGGCTTGAAAGATTTCTGTGGACACCATATTTACTATGAGTCAATGGTGTGGAGTCAGCACAGCATGTTAATGTGGTTCAAGCCAGTAGAATGTGCAAGACAAAGGAGATTGTTGATTCTGCTTTAGATCAGAGCAATCTATGAAGTACATTCAGAGAAAAAACTCCAGGATGATGCAAGAACTCAAAACTGTGGGGATAAATTCAGAGACCTGAAATCCTACAGCCTGGAGGAGACCTGGGGATAGAACAACCATCTTCATGTACCCCAAGGATTGTCATAGGGATAAGGGCACAACTTGTTCGTGTGGGCCCAAGGAGGAAGTTACAGCCTGGCTCATTTTGTTTCCAAATGGAAATGTCTGAAAATGGAACACTCTCATGAGATAGTGAATTCTCCACTGCTAGAGTTGGAAAAAGAGGCCGGGCAAATGTATGTGTGATGCTGTCACAGATACTCACACATTGCAAAAAGACAGGACTAGGCCTGTCCTTGTCCTAAGACTCATGAGTTTCTTTCAACTTGGAGGTTTTATATAATTCCATGTGTTTGTTTTTTAATTAAACTTTTTATTTTGAGATAATTACAGACACATTTGCAGTTCCAAGAGATAATAGAGGGATCCTTTGTACCCTTTACCTAGTTTCCCTCCATAATAAAACTCAAAAGACAATAATCAAATCTCATAGCCAGAATAATGACCACTTCAACTAAGTCTTATCCTTCCTGTGCCTCAGTAGTACCCTCCCTTGAGGAACTACTGGTATAAAGGAGAAAAAAGACACAGAATCAAAAACTGTACAAGCTGGGGGAAAGATTACCAATTGAGTGAGATAAACCAAATGCTATGAATGACCAGAAGAGAGACATCACATCTGCCTAGGGATATTAGGAGAGGCTTCCCAGGGGAGGGGCATTAAATTCGGCCTTGAAGGACAAATAGGTACTCTACAGACAGAGGTAGGCATTCTTAGTTAAGCACCAGAGACCATCCAGGCTCATTAGGAGGTTGCTCAGTAAGTTTCCTTGGGAATAACTTTCTC
This sequence comes from Loris lydekkerianus, assembly GCA_963574355.1. Taxonomy (NCBI): domain Eukaryota; kingdom Metazoa; phylum Chordata; class Mammalia; order Primates; family Lorisidae; genus Loris; species Loris lydekkerianus. The sequence goes on from CAUYPK010041047.1 coordinate 21,393, forward strand.
TTGCTACAGATCTAATGTATAATCCAAAAGTGCCAAAGAAGTGAACACAAATGCTCAGAGAACCCTCAGCAGCCTCTGGACTCTGCTTCATTCAGTTCTTTTGTTTCCCTAGGGCCTGCATATAGTAGGTGCTTAACATCTGCTGAATGAATGCATAAGCAAAGAAATGAATGAACAGATCACTGCCCTGATGCTCCGGTTCTGCTTTCCTGTCCCCACAGAAGAGCATGCAATTGCTTGGAAGGCAATGGCATTGCTATAATTTGGGTGATTGCTAAAAGTCTTGTTTTCTGTTGGAGAACACATGATGCTGATTAAGGCTGAGGTCACAGGTGCCCCACAACCCCCACAGGGGCCAGTTAATTTTGCTGTCCTCTATGGCTACAAGCTCTATGCCAGAGATTTTCAACCAATGTTGAACCAGAGGATCTTGGGTGAGCCACGAACATTTTTAAAGATTATTAATTAAATTATTTTGGAAAGAAGTTGAAAGCAAAAAACATTCTTTTCTTTTTTTACCCCCCCCTTTTTTTTTTGATCAACATAATTTAAGTGTGCCACAGAAGTTTAACTATAGGTTCAGGTGTGCCATGAGATTAATAAAAGGTTGAAAACACTGCTCTACACCCTATCCAACATGTACCTCCATTCAGAAGAATTTCATAATCCACAATTGTTCATCTTTCCCTTAAACGGTTTGATAATCAAGCCTGCAGAACAAGTTTCTGTACCTAGTTACCTTTGTCCCCACCTAACCTGCCTCACCTCTGGGTTTGTAGTGTGAGGGAGGAACGTGTTTCCTAGAAGCAAAGGAAGGCAGAGCTTCAGGGATTGGGGTGGGAGGACTTTGTTCAACATCCAGAAATCATCTGGCCCCGCCCCCTTATCTCACAGACAAAGAAATGGAGGCCAAGAAGGGGCATGTCCTGCCCAGTGTCATCTTTTGAGGGACTGGGGAACAGAAACCAGAGCTCCAGCCTCCTGGTTTCTCTTCTGATGCTCACTCCAAGGCATCTGGCTGTTTTCTCCTTCAACAAAGCCGGCCCCTCTCAAACCTCTTACCCATGGCCATGTGCCAGGAGTTTCTAATTCTTATGACAACACAGCATAGGAATTGGGTGTACTTGGTTTTTCTTATATACAGAAGCATAAAAAAGATCAAAGCATTTACAATTTGACGATGTTCCTAAATGCAAGTTCAAATTGCTGAGTTAAACAGCCAGCACTTTTTTTTTTTTTTTTTTTAAGAGGGCCTTCCAGAGCAATTACTCAAGATTGAATTAAACTGTATTTGCCTTTGGCTCCTTCTCAACCCCTCCCACTGCCTGGAAAGGGGAGGAGGAGAAACCCAACAAAGGAAATCTTGAGAGACTATTGTAAATTACAGATTTTTACCTACCTCATATCTTTTGGTTTCCACATTAATTAAATCAAGAGCAGGTGTCTTGCAGATGGGTTATCTGCTGGCTATAGTATGAGATTAATAGATCCCAGCAAATGGGTAAGGGAAAAAGCTCTAGCATTTTATGGGTCATCGATGCTGCTTCTCTCAGCAGAAATCACCACAGAGAGAGAAAAATCCTTGAGCTTCAGTGGCCTGGTTCGAGCCTTGCAACTGCTCACATGTTAACCACCTCCAGAGCCAGAGAGTACGCAGATCCCCTCTACCAGATCTGGTCAAGACACAGATCTAAAGGAAGTTAGACTTCAAATTACTATTCTAAAGGAAATTGGTTCAGGATTTGGAGTTTTGTGGCCTGGGACCAGAGGCTGCTGACAGGGTCCTGAACAGCAATCAGGAGTCATGTGACATCAGGAGTGATATGACAAAGGCTAGTCTCCTGCCTACCACCCTCTACTGACTCAACCCCCAGATGTCAAAGCTAAGGGGAAAAAAGATGAAAGAAAGACACAGTAACAGACTTTTAACGGTGTTCTGACACAGTTCAGAACACAGCTATGCTTCTAAAGGCCAGGATTCTTGTCCTACTCCTGTAAGAAGGACTTTGGGGTAAAACACAGAATGATACCTCCATCCCAGCCCCTTGTAGCTTATGGTGTCCAATCCCACTGGCAAGCCCAGGTCAGGTTTCCTTGTGGAGCCCAGAATGAAGCAGGAGCTGTGGGGGTGGGGGACTCTGGGGCTGAGGGAAACAAAGGTCACTTCTGATTTACAAAGGACATGTTTGTTCTAGCGTGCAAAGCCCTGAGCTTTTGCACAGTGCTGTGCCATTCACTGGAGCCCTGAGCTCACACTAACAAACTAATTGGTTCCAAATGCTCCTCAAAAATCTGCCTTCCATGGTGCTGGTTCTGATTCACCAGCGCCGAGAATGATTTCTGGGTGAGAAAAATGATGAGCAACCAAGAGCTGTGCGGGGCCGGCGTCTCACCCACGCACTACGGGAGGCAGGCACACTCTTTCTTTGAGACTGTAACAGAACATGAGCACACATTGGTTTGTGTAATTCGAATTCCTTTTTGAAGAACCCTGGACCAAGTCCACCCTCCCCCACAGTCAGTTAAACCAAAATGTCCTGGCTTCAGAGAACTGGTAGAAATGACTAAGCTGTACATGGCAGCCAATAGTCATGTCGTGTCATTCTCATCCCAGAAACTGGCAAAGCACTCAAGGTAATAATTTGATCTGCTCATTTTTTTGGTTTTCTGCTTACTCATTTCCCAAGCCCATTCCTCAGCCAGTCTCTTGGCCTCATGATACTTTCATCCACACTCTTTTGGTGCCTTCCTAAGGAGGGGAACTTAGCTGAGTTACATCTTCAAACTCGGCAATAGGGAAGGGACTTACCGGGAGGGGAGGGTGGAGCAAGGTCAGGACTAAGTGAGGCAAGCAGGGCACCTGGGCCAACAGGTAAGCAAGCACTCACAGGTGCCCATCCCTTATTTGCATGACCTTGACAGAGGATGAGCTTCTATAAATTTTGAATCCTTTGTACCTCACTTGCCTCATCCTTGTCCTTGCCCAGGTGTAGAAGGTATTTCTATCCCTGAAGGAAGCAGTTCACTTCCCTGGTTCATAACCCCGGGGAGCTTTGTTAGAAGTTACTAACTCCAGACCAATTAAATCCAAACCTTTGCATATTGCGCCTAGGAATCTAAGCCTCATCCTAGGTGAGTCTGTTGTGCAGTCATGGTTAAGAACTGCTGCTCTGAGGGCTCACACTGGGTCACAGGTGAGGGATGATGTTCTGACATTTGGCACCATTTGGCACCTCCAGGATTTTCTCTGGTTCCCTAAGGCGTCGAGGTCTGGCTGGACTTCATGCAAACTTACCTAGGTAGTTTGCCCTCCCTGACTCCCAAGCTTCCTAGCTGGATTTGCAGCTGAGTTCCTTATCAGCTTCAAGAAGCATGTAGAGATATCACCTGCTACATTGCCTTTCCTTTGATGTGGCCACAGACACCTCCAAGTGGGTACAGGGAATTTGTGAGGTGGTCCTTGCAAAGAGAACAAAACACTCTAAACTTATTAAACAAGTCTCCCCCAAACTGGAGCTCAAGGTGAGAGATAGTCTCATACCTATCTGACTGCAGTCTCCTTGCTCCCCTCCCCCCACTGCCCTTTTCCATGACCTTTGGGAATACCAGAAGTTGTCTTCCCTCCCTCCCAGGCTTCCTGTTCCCTCTTCCTGCCTTGAAGGTACCTCTTACATGTAAAACTCTACAATCTGAGCCGTTAGGCTTTCAGAAAATCCTCTTTCCTTAGCACTTGGCTCATTTGGCTTTTGAGCTTATTGTCACTTTGGGGACTCATAAAAATCTAATTTGACAGTGAGACCTCAGCAAAGAAAGATTTGTGCCCTTCCCCTAATGCCACTGAAACTCCCTGCTACAGAGAATGGGAAGCCGCAGAGCTACAAGATTTATAGGATAGAGAAACACTTTTGAAAACATTTCAAACAACATTATTTCCACTGTACACATTTTGTGCCAAGATTCAGTTTTACACAGAGACTTAGAACATGCGAGCCACTTTCTGGGTTGCTCCTCTCAGCATTTAGAGAAACAAGTAGAAGAGAGACTTCTTTATTCCCATATTATATTTGTAAAACGAGGCAGAGGAGAGAATTAAGTTACTACTGGGGGCTCTCAGAGGGCATGGGTGGAGGAGGGGGGCAGAAAGGGAGAGAGAAGAGTTCTGGAGTGGATTTTGAGTTTTTGTTCACATACACAACTTATTATGCTCTTCAGCTTCTGACAAGGTCTCATATATTTTACAGAAAAAAATTGGAGTCTTTGACCACCTATGAAAACTGAAAAATGCATCACCCATCTCTTTCCAATCCCAGATATGCAGTCTGGACTGACCGCGCATGGGAGTTGGTTTACCTGACTCTCCCTCATCCCCACCCACCCAGGCTTCCTCTCTGTCAATCCCTCTGCAAACTTGCCCCTTGCAGATTGATGTGAACTCACTTCTCCTTGTCTAAAAAGCTCATTCTGCCTCTCACTTCTCCCTCCCTGCTCTGATCTCCTGCCTGCCTGCCCAAGGCTGGGCAGCTTCATGCCAGCCCACAGGCCCCACTTCTGAGGCTGCACAAATACCACTAAGCCCTCCAGGCTTCCAGGAGCTGGGCTTGCCCTCCACAAGAGATTAAGAGGCCACGGTGACTCAGCAGCCCAGCTGGGCCTGAAGCCCGAGTCTCTTGGCTGGGCTTCTATCAACTGGGGCATTCCCTTTCTCTTCCTCCTCTCCTTCTCTGGGCCCCTTTTCCTCATAATCTCAGCCCTTAGGTCACATCTGCCCCAGCACTGGGCCAGTAGAATCCCAGTGTGCCCTCTCCCTACTCTCACCTCAGCTCTGGACTCTCCCACCAAATGCCCTTGGCTTTGATGGTTGTTCATATCTACAAGGCAGAGAAGCCTGTGGCTGAGGTGGTGACAGTGGCATTCTGGAAGACTGAGGGTGTGGAGTATGTGAACCTCCTCTCCGTAGCTGTGACCCTCTGTGTTCTAGGAGGGAGAGCTGAGCAGTTGCCAAGACTCATCACAGGCCCCTTGTGCCTACACACTCTGTGAATCACAGCTACTATACGGTGTGCTGAGTCACCACCAGAATCTGAGGAGACAATAAAGGCCTATTTTTTAAAGATTTGCTAGCATACCCAGGCTTTTACAAATGCTTGCTAATTATTGCCAAAAACAGGTGTTGGTTTATAGTCTCCAGTGTTATATAGGCAGCTCCTTTGAAGAGGAGCCTGTAGCATGGGTGCAATCCTATCCTCGCCAGAAAGGCGAGTAGGGCACCCCCAGTCGCCACAAGGACAGTGTTGTGGACATGCCTTTGCATCTTGAGGGGACCTGCAGGAGAAGCCCTTCGTGCCAACTTTGAAAAACAGAGATGTGTCTTTGTGCCAACTACTCTGAGTCACTTAATGCCATTCCCATTCACGAGAAAAATCTGGTGCACAGGACTAGCTAGGTTTGAATTTCCAACTTCTTGACAATTCAAGAATTTAAGATTTCTATAAATACCAAGTCCCCAAAATGTTCCTTCTCTGGTGGGGGCTGCCCTCTTTTTAACCTTGTCTTCATTTAGCAGAGCTGCACACCAGAGGCCTCAGAGCCACCATGGGCCTTAGAATCATCTCATCTGACCCCTCACCTCCTGACAAGCAAACAGAGACAGAGCAGGCATGGGACTTGTCCAGGTCGCAGAGCTAAATACCAGGAGCTCAGTCCTGGGGTGAACCCTGGAGAGAGAAAGATGGATGACATATAGATTCTGCTCTCAAAGTCCTAGATTAGCAGGCGAAGTTATCATTTGCTCAAAGAGCAATGATACAGGTAAAATGTAATTAGATCCAGGCTCAGCGCCCATAGCTCAATGGTTAGGGTGCCAGCCACATGCACCAGGGCTGGTGAATTTTAGCCCGGCCTCGGCCTGCTAAACAACAATGACAACTACAACAAAAAATAGCCAGGCATTGTCGCAGGCACCTGTAGTCCCATCTACTTGGGAGGCTGAGGCAAGAGAATCGCTTAAGCTCAAGAGTTTGAGGTTGCTGTGAACTGTGACGCCACAGCACTCTATGAGGGTGGCATAGACTCTGTCTCAAAAAAAAAAAGAAAAGTAATTAGATCCATAAAAATTTGATGTGAAGAATCATGGGAGAGCAAAGATGCAAGATCACTCCCGCATAATGAATTGGGAAAGATATCGGGGGCAGAGTATTAAAGTTGACCCTCTAAAGATGAGTTGGATTTAGATAGTTGACGATCAGAAAAGGGAGACATGGATAGGAAGATGAAAGAAGCAGTGTGAGACAGTTGGGGAGACGGGTGCCCAAGGCATGTAGGCCACTTTGGCTGTAATATAGAATGTTGAAACTGAACAATGATGGGTGGGAAGGGGAATAGATTAGGGGGCTGGATGGTGGGATGTATGGAATGCCAAGGTGAGGAATTTGAACTTTCTTATTGTTATCATGTAAAAGCCCCAGGTGGCAATGTGTCAGACATTCACTGAACAAGATTACTCATTTAATGCAGAATTAGCACTTTCTAGGAGCTTGGAATTCAAGACAGAGAATGAAATTATGGACAGATATTGAAGGCATTGATTATACATAAATCAAAAACTATTTACCACATAAGTATTTAAGTGCAAGTAAAGGAGTAAGTGCATTTAATGGACTAGTGAGGGAAGAAGGGGCTCGGGGATATGTTCTCAGAAGGTCTTCCTCCATCCTCAGCTCCTCCATGTTCCACAGGCCCAGAAGAGTCAAGGCATTAGTGTGATTCTTTGTCTTCTAGATGGCTGATTTCTGAGATGGAATAATTCCTTGAGCCTCTCATTCATTCTCATTAATTGGTCTATTTATTTTCTATGTCCAGTCCTGAGCCAATAGCCTACAGAGGGATATAGCCTGGAGGGGACCTAGGGTGGGGCAAGGCTGCTTGTGCAGGTTATTCTTCGTCCATGCAAAGAATTCACGTACACTCTAACCTGTATAGTTGTGCAGATTATCCACTGCACAAGAGGGAGCAAGTAGGAGCTGAAATCCAGACCTCCTCTTCTTGTCAAGTAAAAATGAACTATGTCCACATGGGGATGGGGCATACTTTTTCTATCTATGCAAAGGCATTTGATGGTTTGTGGCCTTGACAGGGATGTGGCCAAACACCTTCTCTAGATAATGCCCTCTGGCCTTACCCTCCCCTCCACCTCCCACCATGGGACCCAGGAGACACTTCCAACCTGACTCCCTGGGGCGGGTGCCAGCCTGGAGCTAACCCGTAGCCACCCAGCTCTTTAGCCTGTACCCCAGTTTATTTATGCTTCATTAGACTGGAGATTGAGAAAAGATAGAGGGAAATTTTTGCTAAAATCCACATGTATCAGAGATGAAGAAGAATCTACGTACATACTCTAAGCACCTACTGGATCAGGCCCAGTCTTCAAACTGTTGAACAGAAGTCTGACTATCCTGGCACACTGTGTCAAACACAGCCCTCAACCTTTCAATGCAACATAAGAGCTGGAAGCTGCTCAGAGCCTGTGGTCAGCAGAAATCACTCCCCATCCCACTCCCACCACCTGCTGTCCCTGCTAGGACTCACCCAGCCTCTGTCGGAGTCCTTTATGTGACAGAGCACACTGGCCCAGACAGCCCTTTTCATTATGAGGGAGCTCCGGCTGTGTTAGCAATCTCCTCTTTTTGGTTCACTTTCAATTGGATTCCAATAACTTCCACTATTGGTTCTGGTTCTGTCCCATGTTGCCCTGCGGAGCTATAGGTAAGAAGAAAAGAAAAAGAAAAAAACGACCCCGTTCACAACAAGCTATTCCTTCATTTTATTTTGTGTGGGGGGGAGGAGGCGAGGGGGAGGGACAGTCTTGCCCTGTCCCCCAGGCTAGAGTGCAGTGCCATCAACCTAGCTCACTGCAACAAACTCCTGGGGCTCAAGCAATGCTCCTGCTTCAAGTGCACAGCCACCCCCTCCAGTAGCTGGAACTAGAGGCATGCAACCATGCCTGGCTAATTTTTCTATTTTTTTGTAGAGATATGGTCTTGCTCTTGCTCAGGCTGGTCTCAAACTTCTGGCTTCAAGCGATCCTCCTGCCTCAGGCTCCCAGAATGCTAGGATGGCAGGTGTGAGCCACCATGCCCAGACAAACTATTCCTTTTTACTCTCACTTATCTGTCTGCATCAGGAGCAGACAGATAGAAGCAGCCTCCAATATTCCCACCTAAACATGTGCCTGTTGCCCATGCAATGTGCCATTCTTTGCCTTGTTCTTGTTCTCATTTTCTAAACCCTAGACTGGTGTTGGGATTACAAGTGGGCAAGGGTCACTTGGACCTGATGCCCCTTAAGCACTGCCTCCTTACTTCACTCCTCAAAAGCTCCCACCACTTGATTCTTCCCCTGTAGGAAGCTCATGATAACTGCTTACCCTGGGTCAGCACCAAGGTCTCCGTGAACAGTTGCACAGGTTGTGCATTGCCCTCCTACACCTTGTCCTCTAGGCCTTATCTTTCTTCCTTCAGGTCCTTGCTGTAGCAATCGATGTCCCTACTGATGTCCCAAAGAGGTTAAGTAACTTCCCAAGGTAATAAACGGCAGAACCATTTCTACCCCATATCTCCCAGGCAAAGACTTCCAGAACTATAGGTTTGTGTTAACACCCATTATGTGACACTACTCCAATCCATCTCAATTGGATGAGAATCCATCTCAGTCCATTGGTCCCTTTTGAGGAGACAAGAAAGAGGCAGAAGAAAATTAGACCTTTTTCTCTGTGGTCCCTTGGCCTTCCAACTTACTCACCTACCTTTTCCAAATGGATTATTAGTTCCCTGAGGCCCAGTACACCTTTTATTTATCTCTAGATCCTATATAACAGAGTTCCATTTAGGGCCCTAGGCAGAGTAGAGGGTTAGGAAATGTTACTCAAATGAATAAATGAATGAATGATTAGTGAATGAAGGAACAAATGACAAGAGAATAGCGTTTGATTGCTAAGGGTGAGGTGAGAGCCAGTGAACACAAGAAGAGATGAGAAGACTCTCAGGGGTTTTGCTTTCCCCTAACAACTGCTCAGATGACTTGTCATCAGAAAAGACCCACCACCTCTCCAAGTCACTCTCCCTTGTCTGACTTCCTTGCAGATACCCTGTTTCTTCCTCTATGTGACCAGTCTTTTCCAGACTCATCCTTGGACCTATAAGAGTGCTGGCAGCAGAGATGGAAAGGAGGGAGCAGGAATGAAAAGCAGTTTGAAGGGTTGAACAAAGAGCACTTGACCTGGAGTGAGAGGTCACAGGTGGACAGGAGAGGGACAAGTCAAAGAGCAATCTTCCAAGAGAAGGTGGAGGTCCATGGATGAAACACAGGTGCTGATTGTGGCAGATAATGAGTTTAAGTTTGGTTTTTGAGATGCCATCTGGACAACTAGTTGGCATTGTACAACTGGATATTGGAGATATAAGTAAGACTCAATCTTTAAGGGGACAATTGTAATAGAAACATAGAAATCGGAGGTGATGGTGAGCAAGCGAGGATGGGAAAGTTCTCTGTAAGACCAGTTGCTGTCTCTCTTGGCTGTTTACATTGGGACAAAGGCCCAGCTGCACTGGCCTCAGAGCTGTGAGAAGGCAGAAAGGAAAAACAACCTAATTCTAGTTCAAGGAACTATGCCAAGGGCTCCCCACAAGCCACATATTCTATCCTGACTAGATATCTAATCCAGCACTATGAAAAAGAACTTTCTGTGTTGAGGAAAATGTTCTCTATATGTGCTAATAGCTACTAGCCCCATGTGGCTACTGAACACTTAAAAAGTGGCTAGCACAACTAGGAAATGGAATATTTCATTTTACTCAAATTTAAATTAATTTGTCAATGTAAATAGCCACAAATGACCAGTAGCTATTCCAACCTCCTCTATTCATATATGAGGACACCAACAAAGTGACTTTCTCAGCAAAATTATTTTCTCTAAAATATGAGCTAATTTGCAAAAATTCCATTTTCAAGTAACTCTGTATAATGAGGCCATGTGTGCTTCATAGAAACCCTGATGCGGTTAGAATTTAAAGCTGAATCATTAAAAAAAAAAAAAAAAAGATCTTTTAAAGAATGGAAGGTTTGAATAAACTTTTAAACTGGTTTTTAATTTTAGGGGCAACTGGATTTTTTTTTTTTTTTAGTAATTGTGATATTAATTAACATTAGTACTGATAAAATATATATAACCTTGATTGAGCACTTACCATAGGCTGGGTACTCATATTAGGTAACTCTTGCTGTGTAACAAAATATGCCCAAATTTAGCAGCTTGAAATAATGAACATGAATAATGTCAGGTAGTTTCTGAGGGTCAGGAATCAAGGAGTGATGTGGCTGGGCGGTTCTGGTTGGGGGGTCTCTGAAGTAGCAGTCAGGATGTCATGTGGAGCTGCAGTCTTCTGAAGCCTTGACTGGGGCTGGAAGACCCACTTCTAAAATGGCTCACAGTATGGCTATTGGCAGGAGGCCCTGGCTACTCAACACGTGGACCTCTCTGTATGGCTGCTCACAACCTGTCTTCCCCATGAACAAGTGATCCAAAATAGATAGCAATTAAGTGGGAAGCCTTGATGCCTTTTTATGACCTAGGCTTGGAAGTGACACATCATCACATTTGCTGGAGGACCCTATTGGTCACACAGACCCAGCCGGTACCATGTAAGAGAAGATTGCATGAGAATGCAAATATCAGGAGGCACAGATAGTTGGTGCCCACCTTGGAGACTGGCTGGCTCAGTACTTCATGTATAACATCTCACTTCTTCCTCGCAAGACTAGCAAATAGAGGCTGTTATTATCCACTTTTATGTTTGAGGTGATTAAGGCTCAAAGAGGTTAAGTGATTTCCCAAGGTAATAAATAGCAGAACCATTTCTACCCCCTATCTCCCAGGCAAAGACTTCCAGAAAGATAGGTTTGTATAAACACCTATTACATGACACTACTCCAACAGGAATCCATCTCCATCCACTCCCTTGACTCAAGGCATTTTGAAGGTGCTAAATCTTCATCAGAAAACACTCATTTAGAAAAGGGGGCAAAGAAAAAGAAAACACTCATTCTTGATTTGTTAAAAAGAATTTAAACTAAGAATAGAAAGATTCTTCCTTAACACTCTTAAATGCAATTTGTGACAGTAGCAAACATAACACTTAAGAATGAAACATTAGATATACCTACAGCCATGCCGTCCAGGGTGCACTCAGTCTCATCTGCTCTCAGAAGCTAGTCTAGTTAGACATTAGACTCAGCCTCATTAAAATCAGGGACACAAAGAGATGTGAAGGACATTGGAAACCAAGAAACAGGGACATGGAAGGTAAAGGACCAAAAGCCTTGACCTCAGCATTATACAGTATATCCACATAGCAAAAACTTTGGTACCCTTAATATTTTAGAATAATAAAGTACAATGATAAATAAAACATAAAATCATGAGCAAAGATTTCTGCTATTCGTACCATTCTTTTAAATTGGGGAAATTGGGCAGCACCTGTAGCTCAGTGGGTAGGGTGCCGGCCACATACACCGAGGCTGGCTGGTTTGAACCTGGCCCGGGCCTGCTAAACAACAATGACAGCTGCAACCAAAAAATAGCCAGGCGTTGTAGCGGGCGCCTGTAGTCCCAGCTACTTGGTAGGCCGAGTCAAGAGAATCGCTTAAGCCCAAGAGTTTGAGGTTGCTGTGAGCTGTGATGCCTTGGCATTCTACCAAGGGTGACATAATGAGACTCTGTCTTAAATAAATAAATAAATAAATAAAATTGGGAAAATCTGGTTAGTGCAATAAAGTCTAAATAAGTAGAATTATTGGAAAGGAGAGGAAATTATCGTTAGAAATTCTCAGATTAACAACTGAAAACTGACCATTATTAATGAAATTGCATCAAAGGGCTCTTATCTAAGACACATGCCTAAGAGCAGTAACTTCGCTATAGACCAGCAATAACCAACAACAAGACACAGCAAATGCCCTCATCCCCTGACCCCCTATGCGACCCTGAAGCCTGTGGCCAGTGCTCATTCTATGATTAAACATTTGCACCTTGCCTTAGTAACCAGGGGTGGCGAACAAGTTCGACACAAAGAGCCAAAATTTTAAACTGTGAGAGTCAGAGAGCCACACCACACAGTGACCTGCCAAAACAGACAAACACTCACACAAAAGCATATAATTTTAACAATAATATATTAAACA
>CAUYPK010041048.1:0-10986 GCA_963574355.1 Loris lydekkerianus
ATTTTTTTACAACAAAGGAAACATATGCTTAAAATGACACGAAAAACCATGTATCTTTCAGGCTATTTTTCTATCAAGATTTAAAGTTTTAAGAGAATATCTTGGAAAATTTGCTTTATAGGGAAGAAAGAGTTTAAATTAGGACTAAAGGAAGCTATGGGAGTACATGAGGGATGGGATGTTTTCAAATAGCCTCAGATGCTCAGTGTCCAATGCTACTCTGGAATACATTAAACCTATCCCCATGACGTCAATATCATAGTCATTTTATTCTTAAATACCGTATATACTCAAGTATAAGCTGAGTTTTTTCGGCACAAAATTTGTGCCGAAAAACCCGAACTCGGCTTATACTCGGGTCATACAGGTTATTTGATTCGGTGCACGTGCACCTAATCAAATGCACGTAGTCTCTAGTCGTCTTTGTGATTTAGCTTGATTACCTGTTAAGCTATGGTTTTCTGCACTTTATTTAAAGTTTTAAAGTTGCTGTTGCTAGTTTACAGTTTTTCTTTAACAATGAATATTGAAAAGCATTTAACCTACTGATTCCTCAATTATTGTAATTGTTTTGGGTATATATTTTTATTTTTGAAATTTACCAGTGGCTGCTGCATTTTCCACCTTGGCTTATACTCGGGTCACTAAGTTTTCCCAGTTTTTAGGGTAAAATTAAGGGGGTCAGCTTATACTCGGGTTGGCTTATACTCGAAAATATACGGTAATAATATTGATCTTACACATTTCATAACCAAACTATTTGTCTCTGGCTGACCCATGGGGTCCTTAATTAATGATGCTGCCATAGGAAGTATTAACCAATACCCGAGGCTTTTTACCTCTGCACATTGTCCATTGCACCCATTTGGATAAATGAGTAGTGACAGGCATATTATAGACTAGAATGTCAGGCAGAGAAATGGTAGTGTCAATGAGCTCATACCCTTTCTAAGCTGATGTATGGAGGAGCAGCAAATAAGTAAAATTCTCTCACTTTTGCTAATGCCAGTGCAATTATTGCCAGGAACAGGAAGTCTGCTGTTAGAGGTTTATCTTGTTGTGTCACCAGATCTCTGCCTGCTATTCATTACAAAAACTGTCTGCTTTGTTCATAACTTTTCTAGAACCCACAGGATTCATGCTGATCTCACTCAGACCTAAAGAATGGGGGGTGGGGCTTCCTGAGGGTGGAACCCCGTATCAATCTTTCCTCTCTGAACAGAAGCTCTAACTTCCATTAAGGAAAAGGGACACTCACCATTCCAAACTACTTCCTGCTGAAACTGGATGGCAATATGGGGGGGGGGGGAGTTAGAGGTTCCACAGAGGAGGTTGATACAGGTTTGAAAGTAAATGAAAATCCGGGTTGATAGTTTGAAGTAAAATACTAGGGTATTCTTTTCCTGAAATTTGCTCAGGCCCAGGAAATTGAGGTCCCCTGTTCAGGCTGGGATGAGGGAACCTTGTATCAATAGAAGGGGTTAATGAAGACAAATTCATCAAAGTGTTGGCGAGGTCTCCTGCTCATATGGAGGTTTGATCCAGTGGGCAGGCACCCACTGCCTTTCTTGCTGTTCTGTAATGATATGTTCAAACCCTTGGGCCCAATGTAGTACATAACCAGGTTCCCATTCAAATATATCAGGGTTTTTTTGTTTGTTTGTTTGTTTTTGTTTTGTTTTGTTTTTAATAGAAAAAGGGTTGTTGTATTTGGAAAGGTGTCTGTGGGCCCTGGGTTGGGCCCAACTAATAGTTTCCCTGCTGTAAAAGTGTTCCCTCATCAAATGGAGAGTGGTATTAATTTGTCCAATGGAACCCCTTTTTACACCTGGAGCATACACCTGGGGGTTTACATCCTCCTTGTTTATTTTGATCATTGAATGAGAGATTGCCTTTCCATTGGTATTCTGATTGCTATTTCTTTTTCAACATTCTTTTCTCACCTGGCCTACCTTCCCATAATTGTGGCATTTAGTAGTTTTGACTGTGAGAATATTCAACCAGTCTTCTGTGTATTTAATCTGAGTTCTGATTCTTCTAGGCAGTTGTTCTCACTTTGGCTCAAATAAACTATTTAAATTATGTTATGCCGCAGGCTCTTTCTTTTAAGTTACTGTCAAATTTCCTTGATAAAATTAAACACTCCTTTTTGCTGTTTGCCAAAGGTCTCACTTACTTTGAGTATGTACCCCTTTAGTTCCTTTTTTGCTATTTGCCAAATGTCTCACTGACTTTGAGTGAATATCCCTTTGTCCCCTTTCCAAAGTTCTCACTGACTCCGAGTGAGTACCTCTTTGGTTCCTTTCTTGCTATTTGGCAAAGGTTACACTACTTTGTATGAATTCCTTTGATTTCTTTCCCTACTGTTTGTCAAAGGTCTCATTACTTTCTATGAGTTACTTTGTTTTTTTCCCCTACTGTTTGTCAAAGGTCTCACTACTTTGTATGAGTTCCCTTGATTTTTTTCTTCCTGTTTGCCAACACTCTCACTTACTCTGAGTGTTGTACCCCATTGGCCCACAACCTGCCAGTTGCAATTCTATGGACGGGGAATTACCCCTTGCTTCCCCATAATCTCCCTCTCATTGTTTGCCAAAGGTTTTACTTACCACAAGTGTACTTACCTCTTTCAGTCCATGATCTGTTCCAAATCCTGTTGGCTACACCATTTGTGGGTGCCACTATGTCAGGCTGACACCATGCACAGGAAACAGCCAGTGTGTGGATTGAAAGTACAAGCTTGCAAGAGGTGAGGTTCCCCATAGGTACAGGAAAGCCTCTAGTAACCTCTTCCATGGCCATTTATTGAAACGTCATACAACAGATGTGTGAAGCCCTACATACAAGGAACATGTG
Source organism: Loris lydekkerianus (assembly GCA_963574355.1). Taxonomy (NCBI): domain Eukaryota; kingdom Metazoa; phylum Chordata; class Mammalia; order Primates; family Lorisidae; genus Loris; species Loris lydekkerianus. Next base: position 2,857 of record CAUYPK010041048.1, read on the forward strand.
CTTAATGATCATTACGTCCTCTTTCCCCATGAGCTTGACTCCCACCCTGATGCACCACAAATGTTCAAAGTCCAACACCTGCTTGCTAACAAATGACTTATCTTATCTTGTTAGAGCACTAAGTTGCTTGAGGCTTGTCTCCAGGATGCAAAATATCTCCATGCCAGCCAGGAGTTCATCCTATTCCCAGAGCCTCCTTTCAGAACTGGTGACCATTCCTATAAGCATGGTGCTCAGTCTCCTACACTCACCCTTCTTGGGTATCCTCTCTCACAAGACATGAAATTTTCACTCTTCATCTACATCATAGAACAGCACAGATGCTAAGAGAACACTCAAGAGGGAAAATTCTTGTTTTAAACTCTATTGGTAAGTGAGAAAGTAAGATAAGTGAACAGAAATAGGAATAAAGCAATGATAAAAGAAAACAGAACTTACAAAACAAATATGTACCCATGAACATGAAATTTATAAGTTGGTAACTGAGGAAAAGATGGAGTTTTATTTATTTTTTCTTTCTTTTTTTTTTTTTTTTTTTTTGGTCTTTAAATAAAACATTTCCTGAGACCCAGTAGTGCTCTAAAAGAATAATTGCCCATTGTCCTCTTCTTCAGAGAATTCAGAGCTCTCTCTACTCTTTTAAAAGCTCCATCATCCCACTAGAGCACTTAGGGGTCTATAGGGACCAATTCTACTTTCTGGTCAAAAAATCCTTTACATAAAAGAGGTAAAGACTCCACCTTTTAAGGTTGCATAATATTCCCCCAGGTGGAGGGAGGGTAATTGGTGAGACCTTACCTATGGTGCATATTGCAAGGGTACATGTCAAATCTATTAAGAATAGATTATAAATGTCTTAACACAATAATCAAGTAAGCTGAGGTGAAGAGTACGTTAACAAGTTTGATATAAGTATTCCAAATTGTATATAAAATCAGCATGTTTACCCAATACATTTATTAATGTACACAGTTATGTTTTAATAAAAAAATCATTGAGAGAAAACAAAAAAGCTTTACAGAAAGATGAGCAACTTGAATCTGAATGGTGAGCACAGCAACAACATGGGCATAGGCTCCAATGGTACCCCGGAGGAGGCAGTTCAGATGCTCTTTGTCAGTAGCCTCCCTGTGGACATTAAACCCAGAGAACTCTACCTACTCTTCTGGCCATTCAAGAGGTATTCAGAGAACCAGATCAAGCTAACCAGGAGACTGGGAGATATGGAATCCTGGGATAGATATAAGTGTGTTCTCTTTTTTTCCTACTAGTTTGTTGGTTTTGTGATCTTTGACATCTGGGCAGGAAGAAAAGTGACCAAGAATACTTTAAATGGTATTTACTGTGATCCTGAGAACCTGCAGGTCCTGAAGCTAGAGTTTGTCAAAGCCAACAACAGAATGGCCAAGATCAAGTTAAGGGCAATGCCAAATCCTAGTAATGTGCACCCTTCCCTAGGAGCACACTTCATCACACAGGACTCATGTGACCTGATGAGGGCTGCTCTGACCCCTGTATCCCCAGACACGTGGACCCCTACCTTCTGTACACCACAGATCTGATCCCAGCCATCTCCCATGCTGCATTCACCCACCCCTGCTGCTGCTGCAACCCTTCCTATTCAGATGCAGTGGAATTCTTCCTCTGATACTACTCAGCAAGAATGGAATTATTAGAAGTTCTGTTGGTTCTTCAGTCTTGTAACTGGAGAGTTGGTTCTGGAGCCTGCATGGTGGTACTAGAATAGGCACCCAGTGATTCCACTGCCCCAGGCAGCCCATATCAGGCTATGGCTGACCTTCAGAGACTGACTGCCCTCAGAAGTGCTGGGGTCCCACATCAGGGGCAGGGTCCTTTAAGACCTGTGGAGCTGGTGGTGGTCGACTGGATAGTTAGAAATAGCAGGAGAGAAAGAGACAGGACATGCAGAATAGAATTTTCAAAGGTGGAAGCAGAGGGAACCACTGCTAGGTTGTGGAGTTCACAGCAGTGGGACTTGGGTGTTCGTTGCACTCAGATTTTATTGAAGTTTATTTGCTCATTTAGCCCAGATGATAAGCTGAGGGAGAGAACAAATACATCAGCAGCTTCTCTGAGCAAGCATATCAGCTCCTATTGTTTTCTGTAATCGTTAACTTTAAGGGTCTGAGCATCCTTGAGAAATTCAAAACCTTTTCTTTTATTATAATTAAATCATAGTTGCATACATTAATGTAATCATGGGGAACCATACACTGGTTTTATACACCATTTAATATATTTTTATCATACTGGTTAACATAGCCTTCCTGGTAGTTATTGTGTTAAGACATTTATATTCTACATTTAGTAAGTTTCACATGTACCCTTGTAAGATGCACCACAGGTGTAATCCCACCAATCACCCTTCCTCCACCTCCGTCCATCCTCCCACCTCCCCTCCCCTTCTTTTCTCCCTTCCCCATATTTGTAGGTTATAACTGGGTTATAGTTTTCATATGAAAGCGATAAATTAGTTTCATAGTAGGGCTGAGTACATTGGATACATTTTCTTCCATTCTTGAGATACTTTACTAAGAAGAATATGTTCCAGATTCATCCATGTAAACATGAAAGAGGTAAACTCTCCATCTTTCTTTAAGGCTGAATAATATTCCATGGTGTACATATACCACATATTCCATGGTGTACATATACCACAGTTTATTAATCCATTTATGGATTGATGGGCACTTGGGCTTTTTCCATGACTTAGCAATTGTGAATTGGGCTTCAATAAACATTCTGGTACAAATGTCTTTGTTATAATGTAATTTTTGGTCTTCTGAGTATATACCTAGTAGAGGAATTATAGGATCGAATGGCAGATCTATTTTTAGATCTCTAAGTGTTCTCCAAACATCTTTCCAAAAGGAACATATTAGTTTGCATTCCCACCAGCAGTGTAGAAGTGTTCCCTTTTCTCCACATCCACGCCAACATGTCTAAGCCTTGTGTGGGGGCAGTCTCCTGTCTATGGTCACACATACATATTTCGGGGGGGGGGGTTATCCTCACTAGTTCACTAGGGAGTAAAATTCCAATGGTGTTTTCATCTGTTTATCTCCTCTGAAAAAATCAATGGGACAGATGAATTTTCCTCTGATCTCTATCACAGAGTGTCTTCCATGTGATAAGGGATATAAGTTCTCTTACCCATATTTCAGGGCTTAAGCTGTTCCCTTTATTTCTGTCCCAGTCATATACAAATATCCACAATAGTTATTAGCTTTAACTATTGAATGGGAAGGAATCATCCTAGTTAATGTTTCTTGCCAGGCCTTGCACATAACCTCCCTCTTTTGTGGTCATTATTTCTTCAGAGTGTTCAGAGACAAAGCAAGGGTGTTTGCAAGCTGTATCCACTATAGGCCAAGCTTCTAGGAAAAGCAGGAAACTTTCTAAGATAAGAAATTTCTCAGCTGATTTTAAGGTAAACTAGCCAACTTTTCTTTATTCTCACTTGTTCGGCTTATTTCTTTGTTTTTCCCTTTTTCTGGGGGTGTTCTCCCTTGCCAAGGATGAGGTCTTCAGTCCCCATTTTTTGGGCAAGAAGTCTGTCTCAGGGTACTGCTTCCTCTTTACCTTCCCTCTTTTTCCTTAGCCCTGTGCATTCTTTTGTCCCCAAGGCCTTTCAAGAGGATTTGATGACCTTCCTGTTGGGACACCCAGATCCAGCTCTGACACCACACCGGGACACAGAAAAGCCTGATCTCCTACCAAACTTCCTTCTGCAGCTCCACTTCCAGGAAATAAGGCATTTAATTTTGCATGTTTGTAACATGAATTTGAACACTTAAATTTATATACATATGTGAGTATACAGTTTGTTCTTCCACTGTGTCACCAGAGCAATGGGTCCTGGCCAGCAATGATTCATCAAATCTGGTCCCTCTCCATCCCACCCTTGCACCTGCCCACTTCCGGGAGACCTGAGCCCTGTCACCATCCTGCCCTGATGGTCTGGCATCTCCACCACCCACACACAATTCCAGGGTTCACAACCACACAAAAGATATGTTTGTTTTCTCATTCCAAATCAAGTCCTCCACTTTCCTCAAAGATAGGCCAGTGGTCTGAAGAAAATCTTTCTCTGTCCACCTTCCTTACTTCTCCATTGCATACTGCCTGTTTTTGCTCATTCCTTCCAAAACTCAAAACCAACCCAAATCATGAAAAGTATTTTTTGTACCCTATGTAACAAAACATTTATGCATCATAAAGGATTTTTCATGTGTGTACCATTAATTATTAAAGAGAGATTGTTCATCCCATCAGACAAGTTTAAAGTTTAGTTTGAGGCATGAAGAAAAAAAGGGTCCCCATTCTTCAACAATAAGACTTTCTGGCATTAGTTTAAGAAAAAAAATAAAGGAGGAATTGTGCAATTTTATTTTGTTTTATGGTTTATCTTTAGTCACAGCTGTTACTGTCTTGCCATTTCAGACTTAGAAGAACAGGTGGCCATTATAATTGCTAATCCTTTGAGAATGTGAAACTGGATAGTATATGAAATGTAAAATAAAAAAAGAAAATACAGAAAGCAGACACTTAACTGCCTTACAATGACTTATGACCAAAATCAATTTCACCAAGAAAAAATACAAGAAATGATTTTATCTGGTGTTAAATTCTTCCATTGTGGTAAAATTCACTGATCAATCTGGTAACATCTAGACAGGACACCAGGAAAGCCAGATAGTGCAGAAAGGAGATCTACTCCAGGTAGATTCAGACTACTACCTGGCTGAGTGACACTCTGAGTTCCTAATTTCCTCATTTGCATAAAGATATAACACTGACTTCTACCTCCCAAAATATGTACCACTCTAAGAAGATGACCTTTAAAGAACTTTAAGAGGAATCTGCAATGGAATGGTCTCAAGTTATCTGAAGTCCTATTATGAGGAGCACAAGGGGAGCCTCCTAGACATTACCCTGAGAAGCCATTTTCCAAGGTTCTGTTTGACGCTTTCAGGTCCAGTTCCTGACACTCCATGCTGGGTCTGTCACCAGGGGGCTTAGGGCATGAGGAGTGGCCCTTGGAGCTGAGCTGCTGTGGGACAAGTGTCCACAGCAAAGGAAGAGCTGCCAGTGGAGGCAAACCACACAGAGTGGGACTGTACTCCTGCTGGAAAGAGGACTGCACCGTGAGTGCAGAAACTGGCTGTGTACTGCTACAGTCATGATGGTACCAGGAAGGAGAAAAAAAAAAAAAAAAAAAAAAAGAGTAAAATCTCTAATCTCATCAATCATAAATGACAAAGATAAAATAACAACACACTCCTCAGAAATTCAAAAAATCCTTAATGAATATTATAAGAAACTTTATTCTCAGAAATATGAAAATCTAAAGGAAATTGACCAATACTTGGAAGCACGTCACCTTCCAAGACTTAGCCAGAATCAAGTGGAAATGTTGAACAGGCCCATATCAAGTTCTGAAATAGCATCAACCAGATGAAATCTCCCTAAAAAGAAAAGCTCAGGACCAGGTAGCTTCATGCCACAATTCTACCAAACCTTTAAAGAGGAATTAGTACCTATATTACTCAACCTGTTCCAAAAGGTAGAAAAAGAAGGAAGACTACCCAACACGTTCTATGAAGCAAATATCACCCTGATCCCCAAACCAGGAAAAGATTCAACAAGAAAAGAAAATTATAGACCAATATCACTAATGAATATAGATATAAAAATATTCAAAAAGATCCTAACAAACAGAATTCAGCAATAAATCAAACAAATTATACATCATGACCAAGTTGGTTTTATCCCAAGGTCTCAAGGCTGGTTCAATATATGTAAATCTATAAATATAATTCACCGTATAAACAAATTAAAAAATAAATCACTTCTCTCAATCAACACAGAAAAATATTTTGATAATATCCAGCATTGCATCATGATCAGAACATTTAAGAAAATTGGTATAGAACAGACATTGCTTAAACTGAGTGAGGCCATCTACAGCAAACCCACAGCCAATATTGTATTGAATGGAGTTAAATCGAAACCATTTCCACTCAGATCAGGAACAAGACAAGGCTGCCCATTGTCTCCACTGCTCTTTAACATTGTAATGGAAGTTTTAGCCATCACAATTAGGGAAGAAAAGGTGATCAAGGGTATCCATATAGGCTCAGAAGAGATCAAACTTTGGCTCTTCACAGATGATATAATTGTATATCTGGAAAGCACTAGGGATTCTACTACAAAACTCTTAGAAGTGATCAAGGAATACAGCAATGTCTCAGGTTACAAAATCAACACTCATAGATCATTATCCTTTATATATACCAACAATAGTCAAGCTGAAAAAACAGTTAAGAACTCTATTCCATTCACAGTAGTGTCAAAGAAGATGAAATATTTGGGAGTTTATCTAACAAAGGATGTGGAAGATCTCTATAAAGAGAACTATGAAACTTTAAGAAAAGAAATAGCTGAAAATGTTAACAAAAGGAAAAACATACCATGCTCAGGGCTCGGAAAAATCAACAATGTTAAAATGTCCCTACTACCCAAAGCAACATACAATTTTAATGCAATCCCTAGTAAAGCTCCACTGTCATACTTTAAAGATCTTGAAAAAATAATACTTCATTTTATATGGAATCAGAAAAAACCTCGAATAGCCAAGACATTACTCAGAAATAAAAACAAAGTAGGAGGAAACCTGCTATCATACCTCAGACTATACTATAAATCCACAGTGATCAAAACAGCATGGTACTGGCACTAAAACAGAGAAGTAGATGTCTGGAATAGAATAGAGAATCAAGAGATGAACCCAGCTACTTACCGTTATTCAATCTTTGACAAGCCAATTAAAAACATCCAGTGGGAAAAAGATTTCCTTTTTAACAAATGGTGCTGGGTGAACTGGCTGGCAACCTGTAGAAGACTGAAATTGAACCCAAACCTTTCACCATTAACTAAGATAGGCTCTCACTGGATTAAACATTTAAACTTAAAACATGAAACTATAACAATACTAGAATAAAGTGCAGGGAAAACCCTTGAAGAAATCAGTCTGGGTGAATATTTTATGAGGAGGACCCCCCCGGGCAATTGAAGCAGCTTCAAAAATACACTACTGGGACCTGATAAAACTTAAAAGCTTCTGCCCAGCCAAGAACACAGTAAGTAAAGCAGGCAAACAGCCCTCAGAATGGGAGAAGATATTTGCATGTTATGTCTCCAATAAAGTTTTAATAACCAGAATCCACAGAGAACTCAAATGTATAAGCAAGAAAAGAGAAAGTGATCCCATCTCAGACTGGGCAAGGGACTTGAAGAGAAACTTCTCTGAAGAAGACAGGTGCATGGCCTACAGACATATGAAAAAATGCTCATCATCTTTAATCATCAGAGAAATGCAAATTAAAAGTACCTTGAGATACCATCTAACTCCAGTAAGATTAGCCCATATCAAAAAATCTCAAGACCAGAGATGTTGGCATGGATGTGGAGAAAAGGGAACACTTCTATACTGCTGGTGGGAATGCAAATTAATACATTCCTTTTGGAAAGATATTTGGAGAACACAGAGATCTAAAAATAGATCTGCCATTCAATCCTATAATTACTCTACTAGGTATACACCCAGAAGACGAAAAATCACATTACAACAAAGATATTTGCACCAGAATGTTTATTGCAGCCCAATTCACAATTGCTAAGTCATGGGAAAAGCCCAGGTGCCCATAAATCCATGAGTGGATCTATAAATTGTGGTATATGTATACCATGGAATATTATGCAGCTTTAAAGAAAGATAGAGACTTTACCTCTTTCATGTTTACATGGATGGAGCTGGAACATATTGTTCTTAGTAAAGTATCACAAGAATGGAAGAAAAGGTATCAATGTACTCAGCCCTACTATGAAACTAATTTATGGCTTTCATAGGAAAGCTATAACCCAGTTATAACCTAAGAATATGCAAAAGGTGGAGTGGAAGGGAGGGAGGGGGGAGGTTGGGCAGAGGGAGGGTGATTGGTGGGATTACACCTGCGGTGCATCTTACAAGGGTACATGTGAAACTTAGTGAATGCAGAATATGATTGTCTTAACACAATAACTAAGAAAATGTCAGGAATTCTATGC